>JAXDDW010000063.1:765000-797500 GCA_034670385.1 Hoplostethus mediterraneus
TTGCCTTTCTAGTCATTGCTGTTACTTTACATTGCCTTTGTAGTCACTACTTTTACTTTACTTTTCTAGTCATTGCTGTTACTTTACATTTCCTTTCTAGTCATTGCTGTTACTTTACATTTCCTTTCTACTGTTGCCATTCATTAACTCTGTATATCTACAATACATTCATTCACAAGCTGCTATTCCCAGTCTTTGCAAGCAAGGAGATCAGAGGTCACATCACCCTGAACAGAACAAATCACTGTTGTGTGAAAACCTCAAAACAGGAGATCTCCACTGACTCTATACATAACACACATTCTGCAGTCAGGAAACTAGTCAGTCAGTCAGTCATTAACCAGTTGGTAAACCAGTCAGTCAGTCAGTCAGTCAGTCAGTCAGTCAATAAACCAGTTGGTAAACCAGTCCATCAGTCAGTACTATTCTCCATGCACTGGTATTCCTATAATAGCTCAAACTATTTATTGATGGTGTTTTAAGGGTGTGTGTGTGTGTGTGTGTGTGTGTGTGTGTGTGTGTGTGTGTGTGTGTGTGTGTGTGTGTGTGTGTGTGTGTGTGTGTGTGTGTGTGTGTGTGTGTGTGTGTTCCCAGGCGTCATGTTGTGCCCTTTTTAGCCGACATGACAGAGATATCATCCTGTGGCACTTAATCTTGGAATCTCTCCTTGACACGCATGCACGTGCACACACAGATACACTCACACACACACATACACACACACCTCCTAAAGTGATCAACACATGTTGACAGCCAGCTGACTGGGACAACAAAACAAACCACAGAACCTTAAAACCAGTGAAACCAATAAAACCAGTATAACCAGCAACCATTTACCTGGTAAACAGCTAGTTGATCTGTGTTTTATTTCCTCTATTGATCTATTCTGATTTTATCTTGCTTTTCTTTCATCTATTGATTTGACCTTTGAATTGTATTGATTTTTCTTCTTTACTTGTTGAAACTCTGTGTTGTCAGAAGGTCATGGATAAAGTTATATTCTATATTAGTAGAATCACAAATTATTTCCGTCATCGCAGAAAAATTACCCCTTCCTCCTTCTCACCTTCCTCCTTCCTCCTCATCCTCACCTTCCTCCTCCTCCAATTCCTCTTCACCTTCCTCCTCCTACTCCTCCTCCCTTACTACAGATAATGTTACTGATCTGGGATCTGCTCTGTAAGTCATTGAAATGTAAGTTAACATGCATCTGCTGTTGAGTCGGGGGACTAGTTAGTGATCCCCTACCACTAACTAGTTGTCTGACAGCGGCGGGGTGTTTGGTGACTGAAACCTTCAGCAGCAGATTAGGACACTTGATGATGTTCAGATGTTTAAATGTATTTTCACATTTAAACAGAAAGTGGAAACATATTAATACAGAAGGCATGTTATTTATACTGAACATGCCTACTGCAGCATGTACTACTACAGCATGGTACCTCATAAGGCTGTAATTCATATTCGTTCACTGAAAGCCCATTGGTCGGCAACATACCTTCAGGACAGAGATGACGAGCTGTGATTGGCCGGCCTGGACAGCGATGGTGCTGAGGGTGGTGAAGGAGTGAGGAGGCTTCACTGTCTCTCCTCCGACTCTTCTCTCCATCATTTCTCCTCCAGACATTATGAATAAACACTGAAATGGAGAGATCTCCCTCCTCTTCTTTCTCTCTCCCTTGATGCTCACAGCTTCATGAGGATTATTTTCACCTCCATGATCAATAAATGTCCAGGAAGTTGTAAAACCTGCAGTTTGTATAAGATCTAATTATCTTCTCTCAGTATGAACCATGTAGCAGAAGATGGTTTCAGGCTTCAGCTCCAGGAGCAATGTTCTTGTTCTCCTCAGTTTTCCTCCTGTCCATCATTCCTCCCCTCCTCTCCTCTCCTCTCATTTCCTTTATCACTTTATCTTCTCTCCCTCTCCTTCCTTCCTCAGCTCCTCCTCCAGTCCTGGTTCTCTGGTTCTCTCCCAGTCCAACCAGGGTCAAAGCTCCTACAGAACACAATGAACATGAAATACAGGACACCGGTTATACAGAGCACCCGAAAATGGTTCTTTGGGCTTGAACTGCAGAACTCTTTTAGAAAGGTTCTCTATAACACCGAGCTGAGATTGTTCTATAGAGAACCTTCAAGGTGCTGCAAAGAACCCTGCAGCGCATGAAATGTTCCACACCAGCAGTAGCAGAAGGTTTCTAGAGCCACGTTGGGTTCTTTATTCTTTCTTTATTTCTTTACTGGTTTTCTATAGAACCAATCAGAAGAGTCCAATCAGAAGGGTCCAATCAGAACCACTCAGGAGGTTCCTTGGTGGTTCTCTACCAATCAGAGGGTTCTTTGGTGGTTCAATATAAAACCAATCAGAAGGTTCCACTCAGAACCAATCAGAAGGTTCTTTGGTGGTTCTCTATAGATCCACTAAACCAGAGAAGCCTCCTTTTCTGACGCTACTCTTCTTTTCCTTGAAGGTTGATGAAGGTTGACAGACACATGAAGTTATGTATCTCCTCTGCTCTTAGTTACTCATTACTCGTTTCAAAAGTAATATCACTTAATTTACTACTCCCTGACAGCAGTAATCCATTACTGTACTCCCAATATTACAGTAATCCATTACTGTATTCCCAGTATTCGACCTCTTTTCCTTCTTCACCTCTGTGGTTTGAAAGGTTTGTCACAACACAGATGACTTCACTATACTGTACAGAAATACAGTCTGTCTGTCTACCTGTCTGTCTGTCTGTCTGTCTGTCTGTCTACCTGTATGTCTGTCTGTCTGTCTGTCTACCTGTCTGTCTGCCTGTCTGTCTGTCTGTCTACCTGTCTGCCTGTCTGCCTGTCTACCTGTCTGCCTGTGTACCTGTCTGTCTCCAGGTCTCTCTACCATTCTCAGGATCAGGGAGTTTTATTAGCATGACTGTTCTTGTGTTGCCAAAGCCCTCATGGATATTAATGAATAGAAAATGTATAAGCAGATTTAGACACAATACATGTACAGATCTACTTTAACAGAACAAAAGAGTCAAACCAGTAATCCAGTAAAGTAAACCAGTAAAATAAACCAGTAAAGTAAACCAGTAAACCAGTAAAGCAAAGCAGTAAAGTAAACCAGTAAACCAGTAAAGTAAAGTAAAGCAGTAAACCAGTAAAGTAAACCAGTAAAGTAAATCAGTAAACCAGTAAAGTAAAGCAGTAAAGCAGTAAAGCAGTAAAGTAAAGCAGTAAACCAGTACCTGATGATGACTATTTGTCTGTTAGAAAACGTTCTGTTTTCCTGTCGTCCTGAAGCTCCTCTGCTACATGTGAAGAAACACAGCTGACAGAGAGAGAGAGACGGGTAGAGAGACAGACAGGGAGAGGAGGTAAAAATAGACATGGTTTCCACTAGGATTATCTCTCCCCACCGGACAGAGAGAGAGACATCTGACTGCCATTCACCCTGTCTCTCTCTACAGAAGGAATACTAAAGATTCAACATAATATTAGAATCAAACAAAATGCATACATGCAATACAGTCTGTCTTAATACACGCAGTGTACTACATGTATGACAGGGTATGAGGGTCATGGCCACTTTTCAACTGTGCAGCCATAAAAGTATGAAAGTTATTTGGTTTGTCTTTCTGTCTATCTATCTGCCTGTCTGTCTGTCTGTCTGTCTGTCTGCCTGTCTGCCTGCCTGCCTGCCTGCCTGCCTGCCTGCCTGCCTGCCTGCCTGCCTGCCTGTCCGTCTGTCTGTCAACCCTAACCCTACCAGCAGCAGGAACCAAACAATATTTCTATCATTTCCATGACCAAAGTGGCGGTGAGTAGCGGTGAATAGGTTGGTGGTTGGTCAGCGACCAGGTGATGATGCTCTTCATCACCAATCAGTAAAAAAATGAAAACTATAGAATTAGTTTGTAGCCAAGATGCTACCATGGGTAGGCAGAGACTTGGAGCTGGTCTGGCACAGTAACGCCGTTTAGGTGATGCAAACACTCTCAAGACCATCAGGACCAAGCTCCGGACCTGGGGTGACAGGGCCTTTTCAGTTGCTGCACCCTCCCTCTGGAACGCCCTCCCCATCCACATCTGTCAGGCTCCCACCCTACCATCGTTCAAACAAGCCCTCAAAACCCACCTCTTCAAACTCGCTTTCTCCTGCTAACCCCTGTTCCCTTTCTCTCCCTTCCCTCCATTCCATGACTTGTTCCGTACAGCTTTCTCTAGTTTTCTTTTTTACGAATGTAACCGGCAGAATTACTGCTTTGAGTTTTGTCCCTCTGCTGTCACCATAGCTCCCTCCTCCCCTGTCACGCCCCCATGTCATTAGCTTTAGTGCTATAAAAGAGGTCGCACCGGTAGGCAGTGTTGCCAATTTAGCGACTTTGTCGCTATATTTAGCGAGTTTTCAGACCCCTCTAGCGACTTTTTTTCAAAAAAGCGACTAGCGACAAATCTAGCGACTTTTTCTTCTGTTATTGGCGACTTTTGGAGACTCTGACGTGAAAGCACGTATCGTTCTTACTCTTCTCAACGAGCAGCGGGTGCTGCCGTGGGCCCCTCCCCCGTCCCAAAGCACTCCCAGCTGCAGTCAGAGCAGGAGATGTTCACCCCTCCGCGTCCAGACTGCAAATGAATCGCGCATGCGCGAAGCCGCCGCAGGCTGATCCCGGGATGTAAATGTAAAGAATCGATAGAAGAAAGTTCATTTGTAGTTCTAAACATATTTATGGTGTTTTTTATTCACTTTTTGTCGCTCCCACGGCGTTATTCCTCTCTCCTACAGCGTCCATTACAATTACATGCACATGGCAAATTATGCAAATTAGGTGATGACGTCATTTAGCGACTTCTAGCGACTTTTAGGACAGCCAATAGCTACTTTCCTTACTGAGGAGTTGGCAACACTGCCGGTAGGGTTTTGAGATCCCCTGGTTTTCTGTGTCCGCTGCAGCCTCTGTGTTTAATGTCGGTGTGATCCTCTGTGAAAGGAATGTGTCACTGCCTCCCTTGATATACTATTTTATTTCTGTGAACTGTTGTGTCTAATGTTACATTATTGGGCAACAGGTGTCCCAACTGTTCGCCGGATGCTTCCGGGTGGTCTGCAATACTGCCGAAGGTAGTGGTACGCTAATTTTTGATCATTGTCAGTGCGACATCATGCTTTGTGTTCTGACATTGTATGTTGATTGATGTTTGGACCGTAGGTCTGGGCGCACACTGCGGATGTCAGTGTGTGGGGGTTTGTGGTGGTAAGTGCCAGGGTTCCTCCAGTAGCCGTTATGCCACAGTAGCGCTGACGTAGGCCGTTTACATTCTCAGCCACCATTGTCATTTCCGGTACGCTATCGCTTCTACCTGTTGACTAGCTAGGCGCTGAAAATCAAAACAATGAAGAAAACGTTTACAGCGATCTATTGGCGCAACGGCTGAACACTGTTGTGTGCCAAAATGTCAGGCCTCCAGTAAGTACAACAATGTACTTAGTTTCCACACTTTCCCCGCGGATGAAGAATTAAGATGCAAGTGGGTTGTCGCCATCCGTAGGGACGGCTTCTTAATAACGCCTCACATCCGAGTGTGTAGCCGGCATTTTAAAAAAGAAGATGTTCGTGAGCCAGCATCGGAGAAAGGACGACGTCTGTTGAAAAAGGGAGCTATTCCATCTTTATTTGAGTGGAATAACTTCTCCCTTCCACCTGTGAGAGCAAGTGTTTGGGAGAGGAGAGAAAGACCGCTCCCGCTGGAGGATGACGCTCCGGGGCAAGATGAATTTGAAGTTATGGAGCAAGAGTCCGGTCCTGATGTCACATTCGCCGCCGAAAATACAGCTCTACGAGAGGAGGTTCGCCAACTGAGGGAACAAATTGAAAGCCTTACGGTGAAGCAGAGGTTCGGGATTCATCGCTTTGCTGCCTCAGACAAGGATATTCGGTTCTTCACAAGGTAAGATAAGTCCAGTTCTATCTATGGTCAGCGTGAGGCAGGCTCAGAGAGGAACTCTCACTGAGTCCAAGTCTGCAACCCATTCCCTCCAGCCCATTGATGAGTTGTTCATGTTTTTGAACTACCTCGTCCTTGGCTCCAAGCAACGGGACCTTGCTGACCGGTACAGTGTCCACCAGTCTACGGTCAGTCGCATCATTACGTCATGGAGCAACTTCCTCTACACAGTACTTGGTTCAGTGAGGATCTGGATACCATAGGAGCAGATAAGTGAACATTTACCTGCAGATTTCAAGGACTACCCTGACACCACTGTTATCCTTGACTGCACCGAGCTGAGGTGTCAGTGCCCATCTTCTCCTCTCCTCCAGAGTGAGGTGTTTTCCACCTACAAGTCCCACTGCACACTGAAAGGGCTGATTGGAATTGCTCCACATGGAGCTGTGACATTTATCTCTGCACTCTATGCCGGATCTATCAGCGACAAGCAGATCACAAAGGAATCTGGTATCATCACCCTCTTAAAACCTGGTATGGCTGTCATGGTAGATCGAGGCTTTCTGATCGATGACATTGTACCGTGCAAGATTTACAGACCTCGCCGGGAGGTCTCAAATGTCTGCCGTTGAAGTTAGGGAGACCCAGGCCATAGCACATCTCAGGGTGCATGTGGAGCGTCTCATTCGTCGGGTGAAGGAACACAAATTCTTTGACTCTGAAATCCCTCTACGGCTTTTTGGGAGCATCAACCAGCTGTACGCTGTGGCTTGTCTCCTCACCAATTATGAAAATGGGCCTCTTGTAAAAGCATGGGTTAAGAAGCCTGAGTAGCCTTTAACATTTGCTTTTACAATAGGCCTGTTTTCATGTTTTTGTAGGGATGGATACATTTTGTATTTTGTTATGTATCGTGTGTGTGCGCGTGTGGTTTGTTAAATAAATGAATTATTGTTACTGTCTACAACTGTGTCCCTTTGCTATTTGTGATGCTCTAAGAGCCAGTCATGACACACATGGAATTAATGGAATATGGTCAGCTTATTTTGAGTGCTCCTTCATTACTTTAATTCACCAATTTCATGTCTTATCCAGTAACTATTTGTGACCTGCAACAGTAACAAAAATACCATTACACCAAATTGCTTAAATTCTTATCTTTTTATTCATCAGTCATTAAACTCCTGTTCATGTTTACTTACTTAAATACTATTTAATAAATACTTAAATATATTCATTAAACAAAAAAATGCAGCAACATCCAATGACAACAGTTCAATATCACTCTTCACTAGATAAGAAAGTGCTGAGGTAAACATAAAAGAAAAAATAATCAACCCTTTCTTTGATAATGTCAGTGATTTCACTGTCACAGGGAATTCTTTCTAAGAACAGGTCCTCCTGTGTGTACACAACAAAATCACACCACTCACATCCCGAAATCAGCATCTGGCCCTGTATCTGCCAGAAGTAAGGATGGGTTTTCCTTAAAGTTGGTGTCCCATCACGGATTGCAATGTATGGACAGTCCACATAGCTTGCAACATTTGGGCACTTGACCTCAACAAGTCCAAACACAGGCTGGCCCTTTGGGTCATAGACCATCCCATCAGGGGACGAGCCCATCCATGGGGCATCGGGATGGATAAGGAACCCACACGGATAGTGATTGACTTCCCTAACTCTGCAGTATTCCTCTATCGCTGTACATTCCATTTCAAGCCCCCTCCTCATGTCAGCTGTCTGATGGCAAGGTCTGAGAAGCCTTTTGGCCAGATTTTCAGCAGAAGTCTGTGCCTTGGTGTGACAGACCTCTCGAAATCTGGTCGAGGTAATGCGGGGGTGTCTAAGTTGGTGCCACTCAGTGCAGGTACTCTGCTCTTTTGTACAGTTTTCAATTTTGTGTGCCATATCTAGCAATGTTTCAAGGGATGACGTGGTGATGTTGCTGTTCTGTATAGACAAAAGCACAGTTTGATGGTTCGAGCCTGTAATCACTGAGTGGCAGCTGTGGGGGTGAAGGAGCATCTGTGTGTGGACAGGTTCTGGGCACCACCTTTGCAGGCACCTGATAGGACAGCACACTTCCTTCTTGAACTGGCCCGAACAAGGAGTCAACCAGAGGTACATCACTGGATATGGCCATAGTTGTTATCATGGGAGCCAGATCAGCAGGAAGGTCCTGGTACACTACTCCAACGTTGAGTGTGGCAGGTTCAGGCAAAGGTGAAGTGACTCCTCTATACAGGTTGCTTCTGTAAAAAAAAACAAAACAAAAGACAAAAACAATCTAATTATCTAACAATCTAATTATTATCGCTAAGCTAATGCATAAGTTGAAGTGAAGTAGAGACCTCATTTGTGTGAAAGACCTAGAGAGATTGTGTTTTATGTTCATTAGCATTTCAGCAATGCAGTAGCAATACAATAATGCAGTAAAATACAAACCTGATTCCTTCTACCAGTCTTCTTTCTCTTGGTCGGGCTGAAAGGATCACCTATGTTGTTCACCAGACCAGGTTTAACACCCTACATTGAAACCAAACTATGTTTTAGTAAACATCCATTAATGAAACTGTAGGGTTATGTTTAAAAGGTGAGTTACCATGGTTCTTGGTTTGTGCCACCTCTGCTCAGTCTCTGTGCAGCTGTGCACTGGTGGAACGGACTTGAGCTTCAGCTGCGAATAATGTGCAGTCTGGTACAGAAGAGCTGCCACATGGTTGCACAGGGCAGTGCCAGCCACACACGTACACATACAGCTTTCCAGCTTCACAGGCTTTGAATCCCCAAGCACAATCTGTTACAAAACACATGTGTTAGAAATAGAAATGGACCGTTGCAAGTGCAATTAAACATTACAGGTGCAGTGAGCGAAACTTAACGATGGCCTACATTCAGCCAATGTGTCCCCATGATTCACTACCCCTATTCTCTTGAGTACACCATAAAAAAGGTGTTGGACAACAGCTTCTGCTAACTAATGTAAACAAACATACACATAGCCTTAACATTAACAATTTCATACAGCATCACTGACTGCACCTATAAGACAATCTTGTTTGGGAACTGTTTTGAACTGTAATTTCAGAACTTTCACTGCTAGACAGGAAGCTTGTATTGTAAGAAGAAATGAGAAAAGTGAGACACTATAAAAGTGCAATTTGTGTGTAGTATAGCCTACTTTATGATGCAAAATGTAAAGATGTTGCCTAATTTTATGATTACTCTCAATTTACTTAAAGATGAAAGAGTAAAGTGGTGTTAATGAAAGTAAAGAAGTAGCAATGATAACACAATCTAGTTTCTGTCAGATTCATGTTTTAGCCTACATGTTTTTCAATAAGCAACTGGGTCAGATCAAATGGAACATGTGACAATACACATGAAAAATATAGCCTATTTATTAAGTAATTGAGTAGTTTAGTCAGATTTAATCCAAAGCAATTCCATGACTCACAGAAACTTGATTGAGTAACTCATTTGTCATGAACCTGATCTGTACCTGTATGATGACTTTCCCTTACTGTGCGACTTTTTGCGTTTCTCCATACTTCTGAAGCACTCAGACCTAATTATAATCTCTCCTGTCGGACCCTTGTTTGAAACTGAGATTAACATCGGGGTTAATAAATTATATGATCGCAAAAACACACAAAATACAAATGAACACAAGCACTGATGTTACAGTTATCCTATCGCTAGCTGTTATGCTAATGGTAACATGCTAAGGCTAACATTCAAAGCTTACCTTCGTAGTTGTTTATGTAGTTCGCCACATAAAGTTTGAACCCCTTATTCTTCATCGCCGCCGATGTTGAAGAGTTCAAAGCGATAATACGACTCACGTCGTTTAAATTCATCCTTGGTAACTCCTGAAGCGACCGGGTAAAAAACACTGCCATATCTGCTTCAGTTCACTGACGATAAACTGAACGCTAACGCACCGGAAGTGGAGGAGCTGGCTGAGGCGGAATGACGTGCCATCTTCTTCTTCTTCTTCTTTGTGTTTAACGGCGGTTGGCATCCAGCTGATTGGTGCATTACCGCCACCCTCTGTTCCGGAGTGTGGATCAGACAATGGGGTTTGGGGCTTACAGTCTAATATTCAGTTTAAAAAAAAAACTAAAAAAAAACCCAACAAAACAAAAATAATAATAATAATAAAAAAATAAAATAAAATAAAAAATAATTTAAAAAAAGTGCTGCTTAGATCCTATGAATAATCCCTGTGTCCCTCAGAAAACCCAATAATACCCTAACCTTATCCCTCTCACCCATGTTCAATAACCCCTGCAGTGTAAAATCCTGCATCCCTAACTCCCTAAGCCTGCTCCTCATCCCCTCTCTCTGTGCCCTGTACCGCCTACACCTTAACACCACGTGCTCTACAGACTCCTCTACCTGACACCTCTCACACAGTCCTGTTTGATGCTTCCCTACCAGCTTCAATGTTTTGTTTAGTCCACAGTGTCCCAGCCTCAACCTAGTCAATACTGTTTCCTCCCTCCTGTGCCCACTATATACCCTGACTGATTTTACACTTTGTTGAATTTGATATAGGTGCCGACCCTTCACTTCTTTATCCCATCTTTCCTGCCATAATTGGTTTACCTTTTCCCATATTATGCATTTTACTTCTGCTTTGCTGATACTGATATGCATTTCAACCCTATCCTTCTGCAATGCTGCCTTAGCCAACGTGTCCACCCTCTCATTCCCTCTCACCCCCACATGTGCTGGAACCCACAGAAATGTCACCTGTCTTCCCTGAGTTTGAATTCTTGTGATTGTCTGAAGGATGTTGAACAGTATGTCATTTCTGCTTTTTGAATTGAAAGACCTTATGCTTGTTAATACTGAGGCTGAATCTGAGCACACCACCACCTTTTGCGGTTTGTTTTTTTTCTGCCCAAAGAACTGCCACCAACACTGCCACCATTTCCACTGTGTATACACCCAAGTGATCTGTTGTTCTCCTACTAATCCCTATTCCCTTTGCTGGTACCGCTACCCCAAACCCTGTCACCCCTGTTTCTGGTTTCTTTGCTCCATCTGTATAAACTAGCGTGAAGTCTGCATATTCTTTTAGTATCCGATAATTAAAAGCACTTACTAGATCTATTCCACCTTTACCTTTGCTTTTTTCCACCAGCAAATACCAGTCAACATCTGGCCACACTAAACTCCACGGAGCAACTGCAGGATACATCACACATGGACTCACTCTCAGCTTACTCAAATCTAGCTGTTTTGCCGTCTCGTTAGCCAATCGCCCAAACCTACCACTCTGACTCCCCCGTGTCTCCCAGCACTCTCGTAATACATCCTTAGTGGGATGAGAGTCACTGTGGCCCTGCAGATTAGCCCAGTAATTAGCCATTAGCTGCTTCCTTCTTATGTTCAGCGGCATTTCCCCTAATTCAACCTGGAGTGCAGGTGTTGGTGATGATTTAAAAGCCCCACTACATACCCTCAGTGCTTGTGACTGTACCACATCCAATGTACCCAATAGAGACCTCGCCGCTGAGCCATACACCACACACCCATAATCCAATGCTGATCTGATCAGTGCTATATACATTAGTTTCAGTGCACAACAACTTGCTCCCCATTCCCTTCCTGTCAAACACCTCATCACATTAATTACTTTTTTACACTTTTCCTCAATTTTTCTTAGATGTTCTGCCCAAGTCAACCGTGCATCAAAATAAACACCCAAAAACTTAAAAGTGCTCACCCTCTCTATTTCTTTCCCATACATCTTAAGCTGTAGTCCCTCCACCCTTCTTTTCCTTGTGAAAAACACTGTCTGGGTTTTCTCCACCGAAAACCTGCTACCCCAGTCGTAACCCCATTCCACCACCCTGTCAATTGCCTCTTGCACTCTCCTAATCACATGCTCCATGTTCCTTCCCCTTTTCCACAGTGCTCCATCATCTGCAAATAGTGACCTTCCTATATCCCCAGGTATGTTTAAAAATACATCATTGATCATAATAATGAAGAGAAGTGGGCTGATGACACTGCCTTGAGGGGTTCCATTTACTACTGCATATTCGTTTGATAATTCTGTACCGATTTTTACTTGTATTTTTCTTTCTTCCAAAAAATCTTTTATCCAGTTAAAAGTTTTCCCCCCGACCCCCATCCTGTGAAGCTTTATTAACAGCCCTTCTTTCCACATCATGTCGTATGCCTTCTCTATGTCCAAAAATACTGCTATCACTGATTCTTTGTTTGATTGTGCTTTCCTTACTTCATCCTCTAACCTTATGACCGAGTCCATGGTGTTCCTCCCTTTCCTGAACCCACTCTGATACCCTGCCAAAACCCCTCTTTTCTCCAGCTCGTATGTTAACCTTTCTTTTACCATTCTTTCCATTATTTTGCACAGATTTGAGGTTAAAGCTATTGGTCGATAATTTGTGGGTTTTGATGGGTCTTTACCTGGTTTCTTTATAGGAATTATGACTGATTTTTCCACACATATGGTAAAGTGCCTTTCTCCCATACTAAGTTATAAAAATGCAGTAGCTTATTAAGTGCTAATTCTCCTAGGTTTTCCAACATAGCATTGCAGATCCGATCCTCCCCTGGGGAAGTTGGCCTTGATTTCTTTATAGCCCTGACCATCTCTGCCATAGTGAATGGTTCGTCCAGTGCTTCACCTGTTGTATCCTTCTTGCTTATTGCACCTGGGTATTGACTTTTTGTTTGTTCCCTTCTCCTTCTCCCTTCCTCTGACAGATTTTCTGAGCTGTGTATTTTTGCAAAGTCCTTGGCCATGATCTCTGCCTTTTCCTTATTTGTGACTGCTGTTTCCCCCTCAGATATTAGCACTGGGTATTCCCATTCCCTTCTATCTCCTCTCATTCGTTTGATCATGGCCCATACTTCTCCCACAGGTGTTGTTCTCCCAATTTTATTACAAAAAAGTCTCCAACTAGCCCTCTTAGCTTGACGTACTGTCTTCCTTACCACTGCTTGTGCTTGCTTGTACTGGATCACATGTTGCATAGTATGGGTTCTTTTAACTAATTTAAATGCTTTGTTTCTATTCTTTACAGCCTGACGACACTCCTCTGTCCACCACGGTACTAGTTGTCTGTTTGCCCTATTTTTACTCTTTGGAATGGCTCCATCTGCTGCCATTATCATTGCTGACGTTATCTCATTGTTTGTTTCATCAATACCTCCCCCGGATGTGGTCCCAGCCATTATCTCTTCACACATCTTACTGAATTTATCCCAGTCTGCTTTCCTAAACACCCATTTTGTTATTCCACCACTTGGTGTCGCTGTTGCTCTTTCCCCCACCGTGCATGAAATTGGATAATGATCGCTGCCTATGGTTGATCTAGTCCATACTTCCCAGTTACACACCCCTGCCAGTGAGTTATTTACTAATGTGATATCTAGTGCTGATTCTGTTCCTGCTGTTATGTTCACCCGTGTCCCACTACCATTGTTTAAACATACTAATCCCATCTCCTCAATCAGATCCTCAATGACCCGTCCATTTGTGTCTGTATGTGAGCCCCCCCACATTGAGCTATGAGCATTGAAATCTGCACACCAAACTACTTTTTGTCTGTTTTGTCCCTGAATTGTTATTAAATTCTCCAAGATCAGCTTCTTACATGGATTGTAGTAGTTTATTATTGTCACCTCCTCCTGTTTGTCCCAGACCCCCACCACTATGTATTCCTGTTCTTCTCCCTTATCCAGAATTCTATTTGGAATACCTTGCCTCACAAATGTTGCACAACCTCCACCCCCCCCCCCCCTGCCCTGATTCCTGTCTCTCCTTATGACAGTATATCCCTGCAAGACAAAATCTAAAGATGATTTTAACCAAGTCTCTTGAACACAAATCACATCTGGCTTAACAGTCATGTCTTTAACAAAATGCTTGAACTCTTGACCATTTGCCAGCAGGCTCCTGGCATTCCATTGTAGTAGGATGACCATAATCAATACTAACTTACACATGGTATCTCCTGGCTGGACTGATTTGTGAGACTCTCCCACACATTTTCCCATGTCAGCCCTACTAGTCCTAAATGAATTTCTGCCGCTTTGACTACCATCTGGGTTTTCTCATTTTTTGACTTAACTCCGGCTGTGCTGTTAATAACTCCTGCAATGAATGTTACCAGTGCTACTTTATCCACACATATTTTATCCTCTATTCTCTGTTGCATTTCTTGGCCCCTCACTGCCCCTTGCCCATTAGTTTCAGTGTTCTGCTCTCTTGAGACTCTTACTGCTTCCGCATAGGTGATTCCTCTCTCCACTCTCACTTTTTGAACTTTATTTTCTTGTTTCATTGCCTCACATCCCCCATAGGCCACACTATGGGCTCCTCCACAGTTGCAGCACTTTGGTTGCACTCCTGCTCCACATTTTCCATACTCATGATCCCCCCCACATCTAGCACACCTCCTCTGATGTTTGCAGTTATTGGCTATGTGTCCAAACCTTTGACACTTAAAGCACCTTAGAGGTTTTGGCACAAACACCCTCACAGGGTAACTTAAAAAACCTAGGAACACCTTCTTTGGCAGGTTTTCACCTTCAAAATCAATTACTATCGTCTCACTGTCCTTCTTCACTCCTTCTCTTGTTGCCTTCAATCTTTGTATATTCGTCACTCTCCCTCCCTTAATGTTCTTCTTTAGTTCCTCCATACTGACACTTATTGGCACCCCTGTTATCACACCCTTACACCCACCATTTCGCGCTCCCACCCTCCCTGTGCTTACTACCTTTATTTTACATATTTCTTTGAGTTTAAGTGCTTTCTCCAGTTGCCCTTCATTTGCACATTTAACCATCAAATTCCCATCATTCAGAACCTTAGCATACTGGATCTCCCCTATCTTGTTTGCTAATATTGTCGTTAGCATAAATGGGTTGAGTCTCTTCATGTTTTCCTGGGTTTTCTCAGAAAACCTTATCACTACAATATAACTTGCAGGTGTATCCTGCCGACCGTTCACTTCATCCTCACTCTCACTCCCTCTCTCATTTCTCGTTCTTTTATTCCCTTTTATCTGTTTAGCTCGGTTTTCTTTCACCCATCCACTCATTCCTCCCTCTATCTCATCATCCCTTCCTTCTCCAAAGTCCATCCCTGCCCAGCTGCCTACCTCTGATCCATTCTCGGAACAGTCGTGCTCAACCGCCGTCAAAACACACTGCTCTCTATTTGAATTTCCCGCACTATGTCGATTGTTTCTACGCTCATTCCGCCCTGCCGATGTCGCCGCCATTCCTCCAGCTTCACCGAATCGAGGCGTATCATCAATGACGTGCCATGTAGCCTGTTGCCATCCTTATGGTGTTCAGTGGGCACTGAGGTAAAAGTAGCTTTTAATTTTATTGTCCAACATGATGCAGGATTGATTTGTTGTTTATATATTTTGTTTGGGCAATACTGATAACTTTTCTGTCCTTAGTGAGATGCCACTGCTGTTTTGCCTGTTGCTAAAGTAGCCTATGGTACATCGAGCTATTGCCTTTGGTTGTGTCTTTTCTTTCATTTGTTTAATCAACTCTCCCCCCGTTGTCCCCTCTCCCTCCCCCAGATTCATAGGAAAGCTGTTCAAGGGCAGGTCGCCATCGTCCTCTTCGCGCACCGCACTTCGCCTTTTTGTAGTGGTAACGCGCACCTCACGTTTGCAGTGTAATCACCATTATTCCCGTTTGTGGTCTTAGTGCCTATGTTTGTGTGTTTGTGACCGTAGGCACTCCAGGATCACGGGTGGTATGTCACCTTTTCTCTGGACAGGTAACCGCGCCCTACAGCTAACTAACTCATTCCCTTTATTGTACATGTGTGTTTGCTCCAGTGTAACAACAGTTTGGCTTTCTTTTAACTGGACATATTTTTAAATACATTTGTTTATTTTGGAATCACGTCTCCGTCCTATCTGTGTACGTACCCCACTTGTCTCAAGCTTGTGTGGGATATACCCGAACTCTCATATCTTGGTGTGAAAGGCCCCAAGTGGCGTTGTCAGCACTCTAGAGCCAAGACCTTATTTCCAGTTGGTCACACTAAAATGGTCTGTTTGCTCTTAATGTTTTTTTGTTGTTTGTTCTGCCCTCCATGTAAAGCGTCTTTGGGTACTTAGAAAAGCGCTATATAAGTCCAATGCATTATTATATTATAAACCTGACTGATCAGACTAAACCTGACTGAACCTGACTGATCAGACTAAACCTGACTGATCAGACTAAACCTGACTGATCCTGACTAATCAGACTAATCCCGACTAATCAGACTAAAGAGACTAAACCTGACTGATCAGACTAAACTTGACTAAAACCTTTTAAACCTGGGCTCTATTTGTACAAATTCATTATTTATACCCCAAAATAGGTACAAAGTTTTGGAATTGCTCCAGTAGATCGCCGCAGTCGTGAAACAGGCTGCTATGGCTGCAACGTAATCTGTTGGGGCAAGTGGGCCGATGAAAGTACGTCCATTAAAAGTGTTTTGTTTTTGTCACTGACAGGATCAGATAGTTATTGGAAGTGTGACAACATTATGAAAGGATCCTACAGAGATAGACCTTTTTAACCAGAAACCTGTTGAACCTCTTCATGCAACAACTCTCCTCAGATTTCAGAGAGACTTCTCCTTGAGCCAGACTTCTGTTTCTGGTTAACCAAAGGCAGGGGAGAAAGTCAGGGTTTGTTCAAGAAAACCTGCCACCGAGCAGGTTAGGCTTCTTGGAACAGGCCCCAGGGGTCCGTTCCAGAAAGCGGGTTTAGTGAAAACTCTGAATTAGTTAACCCTGAGATGAGGGAAACTCTGGGTTTTCCGTTCCAGAAAGAGAGCTAACTCAAACTCTGATTCAGTTACCATGGTAACTGACTCTGTGACCCTAACCTGCTCGCTGGCAGGTTGTCTTGAACAAACCCCGACTTTCTCCCTGTCTCCTCCCTCTGCTGAACCTGAAGCAGCTTTCGGACATGGCGTGTCCTTTCCTCGGTAACCCGATCAATATTCAAGACGAAGTAATTCGCATAGCCTTACGTCGGGAGAGGATTTTGAGACCCCGATTAGATGTTCTATGTCCAGGATGGAAGAGCTGTCCGAGATATAATATGCTGTTTACAGTTCACGGATTAAGCTACCACCACCCCGAGCAGTCAAATAAAGACACCTTTCATTTGGTCGTCTTTATTTCCTACAAAAACAAAAGCAAGTTAGTATTTTATATTGTTCCAACAACACATTTCACCTGTGACCATGCACCCACCTCTGACTTATATTTGAGTAATTACATTTCTAGATCTGCCTTTCCAATTTGCCACCCCAAGTACACCATTTGAAGTATGTCTGGTCCAGACAGCTCAGTTGGTAAAGCATTAGACTCAGTTGCAGGGTTGTGAGTTTGATCCCCACGTAGTGTTAACTATCACCTTAGTAAGTCGCTTTGGATGAAAGTTGCTATTAGCTGTACCGAGACTGCGTCAGTACTAGTGCTTTATTCAGTTTGTGTTAGCCGCTAGCTGGTCAGTTTGTGTTGTTAGCCACTAGTTGGTCAGTTTGTCTTTGTAGCCACACCTTCAGACCCGAACTGTTATTTGTCCTTATATCTTAGCTGTTTTGATTCAGTGTGTTATTTAACTAGCCTAGGGTTAAGACAAGTAAGCCCAGTTTCTGTTTGTGTCATACCCCCAATTGGAGGTAGTTTCACCTGAGATAGGCCAATTGACTTGTTAATTGTCTCGGCGGGGCCTGCACTCCTGCAGACAATTGGCAATCAGTGGAAGCAGTCCACTGCTGCTTTGAAAGCATCAGCTTTGTATGGAAGCCCATTTCCGCCAATGTGATGAAAAAAAAAAAAAGATCCTGCAAGTCATAATGAGAAACTTTCTCAAAATTATGAGTTAATATCTCAAAATAATGACATAGTAGCTCAAAATAATGAGTTTGTATCTCAAAATAAAAGAGGTAAAATAAATCCACCAGACACCAACTTCAAAAAGTTTGTTTATTTAGATGTCATAATACATGTCACAGGGTGGCAGAGAGCGAGATGTAGCGGTTAGCGGTTACAGCATGGCAGAGCTAACAGTTAATCTGGCCACATTATCAAACCACCAAATAAATAGTTCATCTGCAGGTCCTGGATCCATCAGACCTCCATTCTGACTTCATCTGTGACTCCAGGACCTACAGCAGCATCTCCATGACCAGTATCCACCAGAGTCTCTGTTCTCCGTTGAACATGTGATTTGTGCTCCAACTATCTCTCCGGATCGATACTATCAGGTCATTTCTGATCTGGGTTTTTATTCCTCAAAGGGAAGTGGATCAACAAGCAGCCAAGCTGGAACATTCAACATTTCACTGGTTGGAGGAAAAGATCAGCAACACATGATCTCAAAACATGATGCTTCCTAAACTAGATGACCATGATCGATTTTCCAGAACTTTTCCAGGCTTTGAAAACACAATTTGGGATTTCTATGGCGTTTCCAGGTTTTCCGTGACCGTTGGAACCTGTTTATGATAATGTCAGTCATCCTCATTCCATCTGTACAGTTTGCAGAGCTCAGCTAGCTGGGGCTGGTTAGTCAGGCCTGCTAGTTAGGGTTACTGAAAGGTCACAGGTCAGAGATTGTTGCTCTGCACTGGCCCATGTTACCCACTCACTGGAAGCCTGCTAACATGCAGACCAAGTCCTGCTGGGACGCCCTGGACCAGGATGGGTCAGTTAGTGTTAGGATGGGTTGGTTAGCATTGGGCTGGGTTGGTTAGTGTTAGGATAGGTTGGTTAGCATTGCTTAGCATTGGGATGGATTGGTTAGTGTTGCTATGGGTTGGCTAGTGTTAGGATGGGTTGGTTCATGTTGGGATGGGTTGGCTAGTCTTAGGATGGGTTGGTTAGTGTTAGGATGAGTGGGCCTAGTGCTAGGATGGGTTGGTTAGTGTTGGGATGAGATGGGTTGGTTAGTGGTAGGATGGGTTGGTTCATGTTGGGATGGGTTGGCTAGTCTTAGGATGGGTTGGTTAGTGTTAGGATGGGTTGGTTAGCATTAGGATGGGTTGGTTAGTTAGGTTATGGGATGTAACAGGTGGTTCTGATGTGAAGCCTGTACATCAACATAGTAGAGGCCCTAGACTCCAACAGTAGCAGCTACCTGCTGTGGGTTACAGGTCAAAGGTCACCAGGGTTTCACTAATCCACATAGTTAACTGAAGTCACGTGTCTGTCCGTCCAGAGGAGAAGCCACTTCCTGTTTACACGACATACAGTCGGTTCCCTCTAGTACACTGTGTTCAGGGCAGATCACAGCAGCTTAGTCAGGATAAACCGGTTAAACCAGACTGTTATAAAATAGATCTGGTTCAGTCTGATATTATGATATGATGCAGTTTGATTGATTACATATTTATTGTGGAATTGATCAATACTACACTGGTTGTCTATGGGAGTAACAGAGGAAACACTGAAGGGACCCTGATTATGAGTCTTGGTTATGATGTCCAGTCCAGACAGAAACCCCTAGCCCTCTTCACACCAGTACTACAGTGTTCCCAGTCTACGTCATCAGCGTGGTAGAACCAGTGGTCCTGTAACCAAACGTCACAGGTTTAATCCTGCACAGTTCATATTGGCACAGAGACAGTTCATCTTCTGTTGGCTTGGTAGGGGAGGAGGGAGAGAAAACAAAGGAGGCAAAGTGAAGACGGAGGAAGGAGGGATGGAGGAAGGAAGCAAAGAAGGAGTTAAAGTGGGTTAGGAGAGAGGGACAAAGGACACAAATTGAAGCGGGAGGAAGGAAGTAGGAAGGTAGTATGGGAGAGAGGAGGGCAGATGGTCAGAGGCACAGACAGAATTGGTAACCTTGGTAACCATGTTAGCACCATGGAAGCTCCGCCCACCTGGGCCAACAGGTGGCATGCTGGGAATGTATGTTTGTGTTTCCTAGTTGTAAAATATGTAAGGCCATCAGCATCATCATGCACACACAGTGACAGGTAATTAACTCTCTGTCACTGGCGCTCTGTCAGCTGTCCTGGCAGCAGACTGGTTATAGTTATGGTTATAGTTATGGTACAGTTAATGTTCTGCATGTTTCATTTCCCATCAATAAATCACCACATTAATGTAGAGTCATCAGTATAACTCCATCACTACCAGCCTGTCAGCCTCAACCAGCCTCTAGCAGCTTGTCAGCCTCTACCAGCCTGTCAGCCTCTACTCTCATTCTACTTTGTGTCCACCGGGTCGATTTGGAGGGAAATCTACTGGATTGCTTTACGGCAACAAACAGGAAGAGGGCGCTGTTCTTCCAGCGCTAACGGAGCTAAAGATAAAGAGTTTCTGGAGATGGCAGATAGAGGAAGGAGAGAAAGGAAGATGGAGAAATCACTTCAACATGTTGATCCTCTTCAGGAAAGACAAAGAGGGGGGATGGGGACAGGAAGCAATGGGGCTGATGGGAAATGTCTTAATGTGGCGAAACACTAGTAACAATACCACTGGTGAGATAGAGGCTACCAGTCATCTCCACCATGGTCTCACTGGTTTAGTCATTACACTAGGTAGAAGTAGTGATGTGGTGATGTATTGATGATAAAATGACAGAGTAACTCTGATAGGCGCTTCATAAACGTCCTGGACAGTGGATCAGTGCTATCGGTAATCCACTGGCTCTCCTGGGTCAGGGGAATAGCATGGCCACTCCATTAGCCTTTCTGGTAGAGGGATATGATTTGATGAGCAGACCTTCATTAAAGCTGCTTGGTTTGATTTCAGCGGTGATCCACTAGCAGTCCTGGGTAGCTCTCTCTAATTCTTCATCTTGTAGCTCCTCCTCCTCTTCCTCCTCCTCTTTCTCATTTAGTTCCTCCCCTATCACTTCAAGCCCCATCTCCTGCTCATTTAGCTCCTCCTCCTCGTTATGAACTCCTGTCCCTTCCTGTAGCTGCAGCCGGCGCTCCTCCACCAGCAGGAGGCGCTCCTTGACTCCGTCTGCCGCCGACGCCATTTCACCAGGACTCCCGAAATACTGCTCGCTCCTGCGGGGCGGGGGGTTAAAGTTAAAGCCTTTCAAAGTGTGAAAATGTGACATTTAATTATAGCGCCCGCATGAGGGCAGACAGGGGAATATTTTAAATGAGTCATCCCTTCAACAAAATCAGACCAGCGTCAATATCATGTTTGACATACGGACAGATGGACACGTGTTAGCTAGCTAACCATAGTAGCTGGTCAGCTAACCATCACTGTCTTGTTAACGCATCTGATTAGCCTGCTGGTTGGTTAGCTAGTTAACAGCTAAACAGCTGAAAGCCTGCCAAGACGATTTGCAAGCGTGTGGACCACGATTTGAAAGCAAAGGGGAGGCGGGCACTAGAACAGAGAGCTATCTGATTGGTGCACGGAGACTGATCACTATGATTGGATACAGAACGTGTCACTCTGACTGGCACCGTGACTGAGTAGAACTAGCTAGCCAGAAGAGGACCACCGAGCCGCCAGCCCTGAAGCCGAGGGGGACTACGCTGGAAGGCGGCGGTCAAGACAAGACTAGATTACTATACGCTGGGATGTAAATAAAGCGGCTGGTGATCTCTCTACTCCTGCCAGTGTCTGTCTACTGGTAGCCAGTCTGCTATTGATACTATCTGAAGCTCCGTTAATGTTCATAATAATACAAACCGACCAATTGGATATAGTTTCTTGTAACTAGCAAGCTAGCTAGTTCTACTCAAGGCTATTTACATTTAGTAAAATAAATCCACTATAGCTACACAACGGTGCCAGTCAGAGTGACATGTTCTGTATCCAATCAGTGCAGAGCATAGTGATCAGTCTCCGTGCACCAATCAGATAGCTCTCTGTTCTAGCCCCCACCTCCCCTTTGCTTGCAAATCCTGGTCCACACACTTGCAAGTCGTCTTGGCTTTGAGCGCTTAAACACTGACAAACGTTGTGCGTGCAAAACTTACGTTTGCAAGTGTAAAAGCGAAACTGAAAAGACTTTTGTGAATTCAAATCTGATTTTTCTTGCTCAAATAGTTTTTATGCTCTTGCAAATCATGATACACTTCTGAAAATTGTTTTGGCAGGGAAATACCTTCATATATATGACGCTACGCTACAATAACACAACCATGTGTGTGTGTGTGTTTACCCATCAGGGAATATGACGGGTATGGTCAGTCTGTCCAGCAGGGTTTTCCCCACAGTGTCGACCTCCTCCAGCAGATCCTCCTCTAGAGGGAGCTGCTGCTCCTCCTGCAGAACCTGGACACACACCACAACACTGAGTAGCCTGTCTGTCTGACTGTCTACCTGTCTGTCTGACTAACTGTCTGACTGATTGACTACCTGTCTGTCTGACCACCTGTCTCACCTTCTCAGCAGCAGTGTGGAAGCTCAGCGCTAGCTCCAGCCTGTGCAGCCTCTCCTCTGCAGTAACAGTGAACTGTTTCCAGACTCGGTTCAGTCTTGGCAGAGTGTCTCCTGAAGATCTGGTCGTACAGCGAAGAGACTGACACAAAACTACCGTTGCCTGCAGCAACTGACGGCCATAGTCATAGGTACTCTGGAGAGAGAGACAGTGAGAGAAAGAGACAGTCGTTATGTTAGTTATTGTATTGTTTCAACAGTTTTGCAATAATTTACAGTCAATATTGTTTTCCTGATTTTACAAACACTGATACACACTTCCTTAATAATATACTATATACACTGCTCAAAAAAATAAAGGGAACACATAATCATTTCAATGTAACTCCAAGTCAATCACACTTCTGGGATATCAACCTGTCCAGTTAGGAAGCAACACTGATTGTGAATCAACTTCACCTGCTGTTGTGCAAATGGAACAGACAACAGGTGGAAATGAGAGGCAATTTGCAAGACAACCCCTATAAAGGAATGGTTCTGCAGGTGGTGGCCACAGACCATTTCCCTGTCCTCATCCTTTCTGGCTGATTTTTGGTTACTTTTGCATTTTGCCAGTGCCCTCACCACTAGAGGTAGCATGAGGCGGTGTCTGCAACCCACAAAAGTTTCTCAGGTAGTGCAGCTCATCCAGGATGGCACATCAATGCGCGCTGTGGCAAGAAGGTTTGCTGTGTCTCCCAGCACAGTGTCAAGAGCATGGAGGAGATACCAGGAGACAGGCCAGTACACCAGGAGACGTGGAGGGGGCCGTAGGAGGACAACAACCCAGCAGCAGGACCGCTATCTTGTCCTTTGTGCAAGGAGGAACAGGAGGAGCACTGCCAGAGCCCTACAAAACGACCTCCAGCAGGCCACTAATGTGCATGTTTCTGCTCAAACTGTGAGAAACAGACTCCATGAGGGTGGTATGAGGGCCCGACATCCACAAGTGGGGCCTGTGCTCACAGCGCAACACCGTGCAGCCCGATTGGCATTTGCCAGAGAACACCAGGATTGGCAGATTCGCCATTGGCACCCTGTGCTCTTCACGGATGAGAGCAGGTTCACACTGAGCACATGTGACAGACGTGACAGAGTCTGGAGACGCCGTGGAGAACGTTCTGCTGCCTGCAACATCCTCCAGCATGACCGGTTTGGCGGTGGGTCAGTGATGGTCTGGGGAGGCATATCCTTGGAGGGCCGCACAGACCTCCATGTGCTAGCCAGAGGTACCATGACTGCCATTAGGTACCGGGATGAGATCCTCAGACCCATTGTCAGACCATATGCTGGTGCAGTGGGCCCTGGGTTCCTTCTCATGCATGACAATGCTCGGCCTCATGTGGCTGGAGTGTGTCAGCAGTTCCTGCATGACGAAGGCATTGATGCTATGGACTGGCCTGCCCGTTCCCCAGACCTGAATCCAATCGAGCACCTCTGGGACATCATGTCTCGTTCCATCCACCGACGCCACGTCGCACCACAGACTGTCCAGGAGTTGACTGATGCCCTGATCCAGGTCTGGGAGGAGATCCCTCAGGAGAACATCCGTCGTCTCATCAGGAGCATGCCCAGATGTTATAGGGAGTGCATACAGGCACGTGGAGGCCACACACCCTACTGAGCCTCATTTTGAATTGTCTTGAGGAATTTCCACAGAAGTTGGATCAGCCTGTGATCTGATTTTTCCACTTTTATTTTGAGTATGATTCTGAATCCAGACCTCCATGGGTTAATGATTTCGATTTCCATTGATCATTCTTATGTTATTTTGTTCTCAACGCATTCCACTATGTAATGAATAAAGATTTTCAACTGGAATATTTCATTCATCGAGATCTAGGATGTGTTGTTTAAGTGTTCCCTTTATTTTTTTGAGCAGTGTAATGTGTAATATATATACACACACACACACACACACACACACACACACACACACACACACACACACACACACACACACACACACACACACACACACACACACACACACACACACACACACACACACACACACACACACACACACACACACACACACACACACACACACACACACACACACACGCTCTTTGAAACCAAACTTTTATTTTGGAAAAAAGAAACAGGAAGTGTCTGACCTGAGCAACGTCCACAAACTTCCTGTGTTTGTCCAGCATGGTCCTGGTCTCCTGGGAGTCTTCACCTAGTCTGATGTGAGTCTTCAACAAGGCTTCCAACAACTCACCCAACCACTCTACCGCCTGGACACACGCACACGCACACACATTAAGTATTTAGTAGGGCTGCAACTACCAACTACCTGCAACTACTGGACTAGATCTAATAGATCGAATAGATGAGTGTGTACACCAGACCTGTGAAGCGTCTTCTTCACATTTAAATAGTTGGACCATCTGTAACATCTTCAGCCTCCTTACATCCACCATGTCTTCACACCTGGAACACACACACACACACACACACACCTTAGTAATGGATTGACTTGAATACTGCTGAACCAAACCAGCTCAAGTCTCAGGTCCTGATATTGACTGACAAGCTAGCTGGAGTCTGCAGACCACCACCATGGTTTAAGTTAGTTCGAGAGTTGGTTGGTTGGTAGTGGTTAAGGTGTATCTGGACCTCTTTCTGCAGAGCTGCATTCTGGGAAAGGTAGCCAGTCAGTCTGCATGGCAAGTGGCAATCCCTCAAGTCCACCTGATGCGTAGTGCTGTGTGTCCATCAGCATGGCTCAACATCCTGTTCTAGCTGCGCCACAGAGCGCTTTTATTTTGAAGGAGGACCAAATTCATCAAAGTAAAAGCTTTGGTGTTTTCACCAATGGACAAATGAACGTCTGAGCTGATACAAAGCCAGACACTGGGATGTTTGTATCGCCTTTCTACCCGAGTCAACCTGGTTATTGGTCATTAGTTGTTTCAGTGACTTGGTTAGCTAGTAACTGTAAGGTCTGTTTCCATAGCTGCATGTTCTAGAATGTAGTTATTTAGTCAGCAAGACTCTGTTACCTCTGCATGCAGAGCCTAGTTAGTAGTACTAGTAAGTTGTTAACTCTGCTTGCGGAGCTGCATGTCCTAGTTAGTTAGTTAGTTAGATACTTAGTACTAGTTAGTTGTTACCTCTGCTTGCGGAGCTGCATGTCCTCCATCACGGCCTGAATGTGTTGGATGTTCTCCTGGCTGTCGGCTGCTGGACTCTCGGTTTCCTCCAGAGACCAGGGGGGCTGGCTGGAGACCTGATCCAACAACAGCGCCCCCTTCTGCCTGAGAGCCTGCAGACCAGCCTCTATAGACAGACAGGCAGAGACAGATAGACTGTTAGTTCTACCAGAGTCTAGGTTCTGTTATTCACTGTCACAAATTATCCTATCACTGCGATACCGACGAAAAAACAACTGATCTTGTCATTCCCTTCTGACACACACACACACACACACACACACACACACACACACACACACACACACACACACACACACACACACACACACACACACACACACACACACACACACACACACACACACACACACACACACACACACACACACACACACACACACACACACACACACACACACACACACACCTTGGAGTGATGTCGATGCACCACCTGAAGCTGCTCAACCTGGACAAGACTGAGCTGGTGTTCCTCCCGAGACCTGGCCATCACCATTGATAATAATGTAATGTAATGTAGTAGTGTAATGTAATAATGTGATGTAATGTAATGTGATGTAATGTAATGATGTGATGTAAGGTAATAATGTAATGTAGTCATGTAATGTAATAATGTAATGTAATGTAGTGATGTGATGTAATAATGTAATGTGGTAATGTAATGTAGTAATGTAGTGTAGTGTAATGTGATGTAGTGTAATGTGATGTAACGTACTGTGATGTAATGTAATAATGTAATGTTGTAATGTAATGTAATGTAGTAATGTAATGTAGTAATGTAATGTAGTAATATAATGTAATATACTGTAATGTAGTGTAATAATGTAATGTAGTAATGTAATGTAATATAATGTAGTAATGTAATGTAGTAATGTAATGTAGTAATATAATGTAATATAATGTAATGTAGTGTAATAATGTAATGTAGTAATGTAATGTAATATAATGTAGTAATGTAATGTAGTAATGTAATGTAATATAATGTAGTAATGTAGTGTAATAATTTAGTGTAATGTAATATTGTAATGTAATTAAAGGTTCCATAACAGTGGACATTGTGTTCTAACCGGACAAACTGTAGAGTTGCCAATCAACATATAAAGGGGATGAAGTCACACTTCATAACAAGACGTTTAATTAAAAGGTACAAACCGACGGTCTTCAGTTTCTCCTCCAGAAGTTTGAGGTTCTGTTGAATTGATGCTCCATCAGCTGGAGCCACGTCAGCACAGAGCATGCCCAGTAGACTGTCTAACTGCTGGGATAACTGGAGAGGGAGGGAGGGAGGGAGGGAGAGGGACAGAGAGAGAGAGGGGGAGAGAGACAGAGGAGACAGAGAGAGGGGGACAGAGACAGAGAGAGAGAGAGAGAGAGAGAAATCCCCCATCTGTGATTGACTCCAATACTCATTTCTACAGTAAAACTTTCACACAGTGAAAGGTGTGTGTGTGTGTGTGTGTGTGTGTGTGTGTGTGTGTGTGTGTGTGTGTGTGTGTGTGTGTGTGTGTGTGTACCTCCTGCACTGTGCTGTGGAACCCGTGTGCAGCCTGCAGGACGTTCTGTCGGTTCTCCAGGTGTGAAGCTTGTCTGTAGCACACGTCGCTGAGCTGCTGCTGTAAGGCCTTCAGCTCGGCTAGCTCCTCCTCCTCCCCGCCGCTGAGCAAGGCAGCGATCTGCTGGTTCAACTCCACGTACACTGCAAACCACTCCTACACAGGACAGAACAGTCTCAGTCTCTACACAGGAACCCTGCTGAACCCTACCAGCTCCAGAGTCTGACCTCTGACCTTGACCTTCCTGTGGAGGGGCAGGAAAGAACACTATTCCCCTTCACATAATAATATTATTATTATGATAGAGACAATATGACAATATGAGACTATGTATATTCTATAAATAGATATTACAATATAGAACTGAAATGTAATCGTGTTGTAATGACAAATGACAGCACCAGTACAAATCTACTGTCATCTGATCTCATGAAAACGAACTGCACAGCATCATATGTCATGTTGTCACGCAGCCTGGCTGAGGTCAGAGGTCATGGTCAGAGGTCAGAGGTCATCTGGAAGGACTGAAGGCAGACAGCTGTCTGGTTAATGTCTCCCCAGTCTAAACCCGTCAGTACTGGTCTAAACCCAGTCCCAGGCAGTACTGGTCTGAACTGGTCTGAATCCAAAATGTACTGGTTTGAACTGGTCTGAAACCAGTAGGTATTGGTCTGAACTGGTCTGAAGCCAGAAGGTACTGGTCTGAACTGGTTTGAAGCCAGAAGGTACTGGTCTGAACTGGTTTGAATCCAGTAGGTAGTGGTCTAAACCCAGTATGTACTGTTTGGAGCTGGTCTGAACCCAGTTGGTAACAACTAACAACTAAAACCTCTTCTCAGGTGGGGAAAAACCTGATCAGATGGGTCGGTGGTCTAGAGCAGGTCTACCTGGGTCCTTGAGAAAGGTTTGGAACCCCTGTTCAATATGGTTTGAAACACTGGGACTGATTAGAACTAGACTAGCAGAGGGCGACCTCACTGCTGACTGAATGTAGGACATAGTGAGGCTGAGATGGGGTGTGTGTTACAGAGTGAGTGTGTGTGTGTGTGTGTGTGTGTGTGTGTGTGTGTGTGTGTGTGTGTGTGTGTGTGTGTGTGTGTGTGTGTGTGTGTTACACTGTGCTGGCTCTCTATCTCTTCATGTTTCTGCTGCAGAGCCTGAGCTGCTCTGATTGAATCTCCGATCGCCTGATGAGTCTTCAACTGGTCTGAACCAGGACCCTGTAACCAGGTGACGACCTGGAGAGACAGACAGGCAGGGACACAGAGAGAGAGACAGGGACACAGAGAGAGAGAGAGAGACAGGGACACAGAGAGAGAGAGAGAGACAGGGACACAGAGAGAGAGAGAGACAGGGACACAGAGAGAGAGACAGAGACATTGTCGTCAGGTCACATCCCACCATGTTTCACATCAACTCTGGTGGTGTGTTTCCTTCTTCACGTCGGGTCTTGGTTCTTCCTGTCAGACACACGCACGCACGCACACGCACACATATTACAAGCCAGAATAGAACTAGGCCAGCCCCCCCCCCCCCCAGCCTAATCCGCCCGGTTACCATGGCAACCCCAGGCTCATCTCCAAGACAACTGTGTTACCCATAAGCCCCTGTCGGCGCCCCAGTGACCACAGACAGAGACATTCCCAACACCCTCTACCCAAGTGTCCTTGAGCAAGACACTGCTGCTCACTAAACCAGGGTCAAAGGTCAGACAGAGAAAGGGGTGATGATAGAGAACTGGAAGAAAGAGGAGGAAAGATCTTGTAGGTGGTTTCGTGGTGTATAGAAGTGTGTGTGTGTGTGTGTGTGTGTGTGTGTGTGTGTGTGTGAGTGAGTGAGTGAGTGAGTGAGTGAGTGAGTGAGTGAGTGAGTGAGTGAGTGAGTGAGTGAGTGAGTGAGTGAGTGAGTGAGTGAGTGAGTGAGAGAGAGAGAGAGAGAGAGAGTGTGTGTGTGTGTGTGTGTGTGTGTGTGTGAGTGCATCCTACCTGCATGACCTTGGTGTGGATCTCCTCCAGCTGGGTGCGTTTGTTTCGTTGCCTGCAGACCTCCTGGTACCTGGTGTACTGCTCTCTGAGGGAGTCCAGCAGCTTCATGACCTGAGGCTGAGCCAGTAACTCCTCCTCCATAGGACACCAGGCTGGACCTGGGGGTGGGGGGGGGGGTTATCTATCCATCTATACATATATCCATCCTTCCATCGATCTCCTTTATAGGACACCAGGGGGGTTATCTATCCAACTATAGACATATACAGACGGGTGACAAATTAAAGGAAAAACCTGAAACACAACGAATGCAGATGCTTCCATACAGGTGTACTGCATGATACAATTAAGCAATAAACTTCCCATCATTCTCTGGGGCATGTACCAAAGTCCTGAGAGGCCCAGTTGAACTCGATCTGGGATTAAAATGGGAAGAGGAGAAGATCTAAATGACTTTCATTTCATTCATTATTGGGGCGGATGGCAGGAGCTTCAGTCACAATGACTCAACTGGCTTCAATAGGAACAGGGACTAAAGGGACATCTGCACTTAGACCTATGGAAGACATCAGTCAACAGGGTCGGACATCGTGGTGGGAAGCTCTCATTGGATGAGCGTCATGCTCGTGCATTAGTGCAATATGTAAGGAACCAGAAGAGCAACTCTTCCTCAGGTGACTGAAGGTCAATGCAGGACGTGATCAGACTGCCAGAACAGTCCGTCCACAACTACATAGAGACAATATTACAGTAGGGCTGCAGGAAGAAACCCTCACTACAAAGACCAATGCACATCTGAGAGTTCAGTGCTGCAAGAACCATCAGCACTGGTCTACAGAGATGTGGGGAACCGTGATCTGGTCAGATGAGTCATCCTTCACCATATTATCCTCCAGTGGGTGAGTACGTGGCGTGAGTGTGGCGTCCACCAATAGGACGGTACACCCTGAATGCTTGACCCTGGCATGGCTTGGGTCCACTTGTCCCTAGAGTGAAGGGTCTGCTAATCAATACCAAGTTATTCTGAGTGATCACCTTTATCCTATGATGAAACATTTCTATCCTGATGGGAGTGGTCTCTTCCAGGATGGCCACGCCCCCATCCACAGGGCACCAGGGGTCACTGAATGGTTTGATGAGTATGACCATGATGGGAATCATATGCTATGGCCTTCAGTCACCAGACTCAACCCAGTTGAACTCTGGGAGATCTTGGACCGACGGGTTGGACAGCTCTTTCCACCACCATCATCAAAACACCAAATCTATCCATAAGGATATCTCTTATGGAAGAATGGTGCTCCATCCCTCCAGTAGAGATCCAGAGACTTGGAGGATCTATGAGGAGCATTGAAGCTGTTCTGGCACCTCCTGGTGACCAACACCTTACTAAGACACTTTATGTTGGTTTGACCTTTCATTTGTCACCTGTCTATCCATCCATCTATCTCTATAGGACACCAGGCTGGACCTATAGGGGGGGCATGTGTTTATCCATCCATCCATCTAAAACCCCACGATTGGATCCATGTTGATGATGAAGTGAAAAGTTGAAACTGGTGAGTTGTTAATGTCATCCTCCCCTCATCAAGCCCACTGACAAGCTGACTTAACTCCTTATGGTCGGTCGGTGGAAGCAGGCTAAGCCGTGGCAGTGTTAGTGCCTTGCTCTACACAGTGGGGGCGTATATAATGTAAACCATATGGGGCCCAGACTTGAACCTTGGGGAACACCAGAAACACTGGAAAAGCTCTCTCTCTCGCTCTCTCTCTATGACAGACAGCTCCTTCCTCACCTCCCTGTCCTCCTCCTCCTTCTGAGCCATTAAAACGACGTTGCTGGAGCTCCGACAGCAACTCATGACCTAGAGAGAGACATAAGAAAGACATAGAGAGAGAGAGTTGGTTTGAGTTAACTTTTATTGTGAAAAGCCTGTGTGTGACACCTTGTTGTAAAGGCTGCAGCAGCTTTTATTGTTTGAAAGCTGCTGTTGACTACATGTTGAACTAGAAGACAATGGCCATACACACTGATTATGTAAAGAGTCTGATAGAGTTAGGACAGAGAGAGAGAGACAGAGAGAGAGAGATTTTATTGATTTTAAAAAGGCTTTTGATTCTATTTGGCAAGAGGGATTATATCATAAAATTCTCCAAAGCGGTATAGGGGGTAAAGTTTATGACATAATAAAGTCAATGTATCAGGAGGTCAAACTCCTGCTGTACGCAGACGACCCTGGACTAACCCTACACAATAAGGAGGTCAAACTCCTACTGTACGCAGACGACCCTGGACTAACCCTACACAATAAGGAGGTCAAACTCCTGCTGTACCCAGACGACCCTGGACTAACCCTACACAATAACGAGGTCAAACTCCTGCTGTACCCAGACGACCCTGGACTAACCCTACACAATAAGGAGGTCAAACTCCTGCTGTACCCAGACGACCCTGGACTAACCCTACACAATAAGGTAGCTCCTGTAGAACCATTTTAAACATTCAAAGAAACTCCAACCAATGAATTAGGTCGACATCCATTGATAATAAACATTGAAAAAAGAACACTAAAATTTTGGATGCATCTCAAACTGAGTCCCAAAGACACACTGAGATTCCAGGCACTGCAAACCGAAGAACTGAGCCCCAAAATGAGTCCCTTCTGTCAGCTGGTCATGAGCCTTATTAACCAAGTAACACCTAATATTGACCAACCACAGACCAGCAATGCTTTACAAGCACCAATTAGAGTGAACCAAATTATTAAACTAACAAAATATACCTATCTGAAACATTGTAAAAACCAAACCCAAACACAGAACAAACTTAACTGCTATCTGGCCCTAAACCATGAATCCAAACTGGCAGACTATGTCTTCACTGTCAGAGATCCAGAGCAGATCCTGACCAGATCCAGACTCAGTGACCACAGTCTAGCTATAGAGAAAGGACCACACAAGTCCTGGCTTCCCAAAGGAAAGAATATGTGGTGACTGTATGACAGATGAGACGGAGATGCACTTCCTCTTACAATGTGACAAATATCAGACTGTAAGAATGAAAGACTTTCAGAACCTAGATCTGTTAATCCACAACGTCACCAAACTAGATCTGTTAATCCACAACGTCACCAAACTAGATCTGTTAATCCACAACTTCACCAAACTAGATCTGTTAATCCACAACTTCACCAAACTAGATGACAGGAAAAAACAACAAATCCTACGAGGAGACCTGCAGCTGAACAACCAATCACAGCAGTGAACAGAGCAATAATTTAGCTTTTTCTGTCCCAGATCACAGACAGACCATAATATATCTGGGGGATTGATAAAGTTGATGATCAATACTGGTGACTCATTGATTACTTGGCCAGCTGCTGTCACCTCCCACCAACCTGTCTGACAGCAGCTGA
>JAXDDW010000063.1:802500-860000 GCA_034670385.1 Hoplostethus mediterraneus
GCTGGTCTGGTCTGAACACAGAGGGATGGTCAGGATCAGACCACTACGCCTGTCCTTACCTCCTACCCAGCAGACAGAGAGACAGACAGGCAGACAGACAGAGAGACAGAGAGAGTTTGAGTTTCAACACATTTATCATACAAATTCGATGATGGAAACATAGAGACTTTCAGGTGACGTATGTAAAAACTCAAGCATGGATTTGGCTTATTTCCTTGGTTAATACTTGTGGAGACGTCCATATATAATATAATTTAATGTACATGAAATGTGTAGAAAGTTATTTTTCTGTCCATGTCCGCATCATTTTAGCTTTTCTTGTGCTCCAGGTCAGAACACAACTCATTCACTTTGAAATACTGGGGGGAAAAAATCTAAATAGCGCATTTTTAATAATTACTAATAACTAATAATTGACCATCATTGAGAAAAATGGAACAAAATCGGCAAATACAAATTACAATAGTGAGACACTGGCAGTCAGTCTGCTTTCTATATTTGTATAGCAGTGAAAGGATAGATATACTCCAAGACAGACAATTACAGACAAAGACTATTATAAGATAAGATACGCCTTTATTGATCCCCAGAGGTCAAATAAAGAGGAAAATTCAAATGGCCTGTCAAGATTTTCATCTATATTTATAAATCTATATTTCTCCAAACCGATTTTTATGACAAGCTACTCGTTTCGGCTAAGCGGCTGACATTTTATGAATCTGACTGTAGTTAGCTGGCTAGCTAACCTTTCTCACACTTTGAAGGTTTCCCAAAGAGAAGGAGTTGATACACAGCGATTATAGCCTAACGATCGAGATTCTACATAACTGGAGACAAAACTTTTTTTCTACTCCAGTAGATCATAAACCCTTGAATATAAAAGGACTCATTGAAATCGGTTGAGAAATGTAAACGTTATAGTGCTTTTCATCCAGAAAAACCTCAGCTCCCCCTTTACTTGTATTTGTTTACAGGCCAGTCTTCCCCGGACCAATATGGCGGCGATGTTTACGTACGATCCACAGGCCAATGTGGCGTCTATGTATATATGTCTCTGCTGTGAACAGCTGATTGTGTTTCTGTCTCAACAGAACAGTCGGTAGAGCACGAGACTCTCAGGGTCGGGGGTTCGAACCCCACATAGTGTCAACTATCAGCTCACTGATACATCTGATTGATTTAGTGTTTAGATCACGTAGCTTGTTAGCTAGCTAACCATAGTATCTGGTCAGCTGGTCAACGTATCTAGTAGACGCTGGCTAGTAGTCCCATGTTAACAGTAGCTAAACTAGCCTGCTGGCTAGTTAGCTAGCTACCAGTTTGTTTATATTTGGATGTTTTCTGACGTTCAGGAAGTTGATTTATTGCCTGCCTGCCTGCCTGCCTGCCTGCCTGCCTGCCACAATCCAGCAGTAATGGTGGTGGTGGGGTTGTGACTAGAAGGTTGCTGGTTTGAATCCCTGAACGAAGTGGAAAAAGTCTGGATGGGCTAGCTGAATGAGAAACTGCTGAAACTGAGTTCTCAGTGGAACCAGTAGTAGACTGGTGGTACTGGTCAGTTCCTAGCAGAACCAGTAGTAGAGTGGTGGTACTGGTCAGCTCCCAGCAGAACCAGTAGTAGACTGGTGGTACTGGTCAGCTCCCAGCTGAACCAGAGACCAGAGGAGGTCACTGATAAACTCTGATCATATTCTCAGTCTGTATTTCTATAGATCTGTGTGGGCTCAAGTTCCTGCTCTCTGATTGGACGATGTCTCTGAGAGGTGTGTCTGTCTGTGATTGGAGGAGTCACAGAGGCAAACTGATTCACAACAATAAAACTGTTGTGCCTCTGTGTGTGTGTGTGTGTGTGTGTGTGTGTGTGTGTGTGGTACCTGAGAGGAAGGCCAGTTTCTTCTTGAGGATGGGGAGGATGGTGGTCGCTTCCATGTTAACACTGGACATCTACACACACACACACACACACACACACACACACACACACACACACACACACACACACACACACACAGGTTGAGATGGATGTGCCAACTTGAACACATGTAAACACCTTGCAGCCTGACATCACTGTAATCTGATTACTCACATTAACAGTAGTGTGTGTTTTCAACATCACCATGGGTCTGATACAATCACACACACAATTGGCTGCTAGTACTTGTCTATCAAAACAAGGGGATGTGATTGGTCGGTTCTGTGTGGGTGTGAACAGACTCACAAGTAGAAATAAATATGAAATAAATCCAGGTCAGTTTACTGAGGCTGAACTGGTCCAGGTCCTCCAGTACTTAGACTAGACTAGACTAGAGCTGAACCGGTCCAGGTCCTCCAGTACTTAGACTAGACTAGAGCAGAGCAGAGCTGAACTGGTCCAGGTCCTCCAGTACTAGACTAGACTAGACTAGACTAGAGTCTAGTCCGGGTCCAGGTCCTCATCTCCTTCTCTGTCCTGGTCACATGCATGCTAGTCACTACTAGCACTGACCACAGACAGCAGCTACAGACTGACACACGCCCTACTGGTACAGTGAGAGTGAGAGAGAGAGAGAGAGAGAGAGAGAGAGAGAGAGAGAGAGAGAGAGAGAGAGAGAGAGAGAGAGAGAGAGAGAGAGAGAGAGAGAGAGAGAGAGAGAGAGAGAGAGAGAGAGAGAGAGAGAGAGAGAGATCAGGCTATCTTGTGATATTGCACAAGACCAAATGTTCTCATCGCTGGTAATAGATATGTTGTTTTAATAGCATGTTGACCTCCAGCCATAAAACCAGAACCAGGACCAGAACTAACACCAGGACCAGAAAGTAGACCAGGAGCATTACCAGAACTAAGACCAGGACCAGAACCAGGACCAGAACCAGGACCAGAAAGTAGACCAGGAGCATTACCAGAACTAAGACCAGGAACAGGACTTAGACCAGGACCAGAACTTATACCAGGACGGCTCTGGGTGATTTTAGGAAATCCAGGAGTTCTGACAGTATTAGCAACAGTTGTTCCTCTCCACTGTGACGAGCCTGACAGACTATCAGTTACCACAACTATAAACTATATATATATATATATATATATGTGTGTGATATAGGAGATACAAGTACTACATCGTCACTATAAACTCACTATGGAGCACCACAGACAGTATCAGTCCCTATAGGGATATTATAGGAATATTATAGGGGATATTATAGGAATATTATAGGGATAATATAGGAATATTATAGGAATATTACAGGAATATTATAGGGATAATATAGGGATAATAAAGGAATATCATAGGAATAATATAGGGATATTATAGGAATATTATAGGAATAATATAGGAATATTATAGTGATAATATAGGAATATTACAGGAATATTACAGGAATATTATAGGGATAATATAGGAATATCATAGGAATATTATAGGGATATTATAGGAATATTATAGGGATAATATAGGAATATTATAGGGATATAATTGGGATTTCTCGTGTTTTTTGACCCAGTTGCCATTTCTTCTCCTTTTATGTCGGTCGGTGTTTCACCATTAAAACTGTTACTGAGGTAAAATAGCAGCTGGGCTCTGCGGATCATCTGTCCTGCTGCAATGCCCCAGATCTGATCCTGGATCTGATCCTGGATCTGCATCTGGAGAGCCACACTGTTACAGACAAAGGGATAAAAAGTGTCGGTCCGGGCCTGGGACCAGCAGCACGGCGGTCCGCAGACACAACGACCCGCGTCCACTCCCATACCATCCTGCTGATTACAAGCGATCCGTTAAATCTCAGTGGCTTTCTTACCTCTAGCAGATGTGGCAGTTAGATCTGCAGCATTACTGTCGTTGCTTCTCGCGTCTCCTGCGGGATCCGATCCCCTCTGGTCCTGGATCCGGAGTATCAACCGATTCGATCCAGAATCAGAATCAGCTGATCCTGATTCTTGTAAAATCCCAGTTTCCAGACTCTGTTCAGTATTAGGAACAGTTGTTGAAATACTGCGAAAGAGAGACGCACTGTGCCGACCTGATTGAAGCCAGACGGAATAAAAAAAAAGACTTCCGCTAAAATAGAATCCAAAGTAAAAGCCTTGATGAACACGTGTTGCAGCGTTCTTTTGAGTACTACGAAGCACGAAAGGGGAAAATAAAGGAGCTATTTCAAAGTGAATACAATTAAGTTGTGTTTAATTGGAAATATAATTGATGTTTTTCCCCCCAAAATGTCCTTTTCACAGCATGTATTAATATCCTATCGTAAGCTTATGCAAGATGCCGCAATGGAAATGTACCCGTTCATAAGGCAGCCTTTCAACAGGAAATATCATGCATCATAATATAATATAATCTTTTTCATATCTACTATCTTACAGCTAGAGTTCACTCCATACTCAGTGAAATGATACCGCTGATTAATCGTTTTTGTTGTTCTGTCCATCCAAATACTTAAAATATTCTTTCAAACGTCACAATTTGTCTGCTTTTATTTTGAAGTCAGACTTTCCTAACTTGGTATTACGCTCTCTGCTTTATGAAACTAAGCCACCGTTTCCGGGGAGGAGCCACGGCTGGAGAAGCCACGCCCTAAAACCAGTTCATACCACTGCTTTCATCACGTACCCTCAGAAACTAGACACGTTTCACGTTCAAATTCACATTCACGTTCGAGTTCACATTTAAATTCATGTGAACTCGAACATTTAAATTCATGTTCATATCAACATTTATATTTATACTCACATTTATATCCGCATCCACATTAACGTTTATGTTCATGTTGATATTCACATTCTTAGTTATTGAGCCATTTGCAGCATAGGTTAAAACATTAAGCTGCATATAGATCTAGTACTCAGGATAAAACCCAACAAAACATCAGACAGAATCAGTGAAAGCAACGCTAAGGTTCAAAGACCGACATGGTGTCTTGGACTTCTGAACAGATTTCTGCTTGATGTTTTGTCATGATAAAAACAGAATGAACCACGTCGAACCCGGTGATGCCCATGCTGTGGAGGTACAGTTGGTCATGTGATTAATTTACTAGTTTATAGGTTTACCAGGAGTCCCTGAATGTACCATCGGAGGCTCTGCAGTGCAGCGCCTCTCTCAACTCACGTCACCCCCTCGTGGACAGAAACCAACAGGACCAAAGTGGGACCTGAAGAGCTCCTCAGCTAAATGAAGAGTATTTAATTTATTTTATTTATCAGAAGTTAACACACTTCTACATTTTACAACTTTACATTTATTTCATGTGAGTGAATTGTCTGAGTCTCAGAAGGAATCAGCTTCAGTTCTTCGATCGTCACCAGTACAAGCCACCAGCAGTCAGGAGGTCAAAGGTCACATCTATTTTGTACTTTTGAGTACAAAAGTACTGTCAAAAGTTGTGTCTTTTGAGAGTAGACTTTATTTAGGATCCTAACTGATAATATACAGTATGTCTTAAATTATGGGACACATTCCACTCTATTTCATTTTACCACCTTTGACATAACAAAAGGCTTGAATATGACAATCACAATGAAACATCTGAAATCAATCAGCAGCCTCAACCGACAGTCGGTGCAGAGTTACTCACATAACCAACCTCCTTTATCAGAGCACAAACAGAACTGATTTATGACTAAGTGTTGATTGTGTCTCATAGATTAAAAGTAGAATGAGCATTTTAGTTCCTAAACCAAGCGTTATAATGATCTTAAGTCAGAACACGTGAAGATAATCACTCTGGAACAGCTCTGGGATCAGCTGGTTCAACAGAATTGAATCTTCATGATTAATTTCTATCTGTTTCTACTGAACTGATCATTTCATCACTGATCCATCTGATTGATTTAGTGTTTAGATCATGTAGCCTGTTAGCTAGCTAACCATCACTGTCTTGTTGTTAGCACATCTGATTAGCACAAGAGCTAACGTATCTAGTAGAAGCTAGCATTAGCAGTAGCTAGTAGTCCCATGTTAACAGTAACTAGTTAGCTAGCTACCAGTTAGTTCAGGTTAAAGGGTAATTCCGGGATTTTTCAACCTATGTCCACAAAATCGCTTTTCATACCTTTAAGTAGATCCCAAAATTTCCGGAGTTGCTCCGGTCGATCGGCTCAACCGGCAGTCATGTAACCACGGCTCAAGGCTCCAATGTAATCCAGAGGGCATGTCTATGTCATGTCTAAGGTCTATTTCTGGTTAAAAACGGTCTATTTCTGTAGCGATCCTTTCAGTAATGTTGTCAGACACACGAATAACAATCTGAGCCTGTCAGTGGCAAAATCAAGCACTTTTAGTGGATGTACTTTGACCGCCTGGACATGCCGGACATGCCCGCTGGATTACATTGGAGCACCATTACGCGACTGCCAGTTGAGCCGATCGACCGGAGCAACTCCGGAAATTTTGGGATCTACTTAAAGGTTTTTGTGGACATAGAGGCCAGGTTGAAAAATTCCGGAATTACCCTTTAACTGAGCTGACTCTTCTCCAGCTCCAACTCAGAGTGTTTTGGAGTAGAGACTAGGGCTAAAGACAAGACAGTTTACTGAGTCACAGTAACCTACATTTGGAGACAAATCTACCTGATCACACTGATCACTTTTACTGAGAACGTTACTGGATGGATCTGAGTGGATAGTGGTGGTGTAAGTAGTCCTCATAGTGGTGGTGTCAGTAGTCTTCATAGTGGTGGTGTCAGTAGTCCTCAGTAATCCTCATAGTGGTGGTGTCAGTAGTCCTCATAGTGGTGTAGCGTGGATGACCTCAGGTTTAGCAGTCTGGTCTTTAGCTGATTTCCCATGATCCTGTGCGAAGGCCCTGGAAGGATTAAGATTATTCACATTGTAACATTGTCTCATATCAGTCTGATCAATGATCATTGACTTTCTATTCTATTGTTATGTTTCGATTCTATTTTTGTTGCTGTGTTTGTATTATGTTAAGTTTCTATTCTATTTCTGTCTCCACTCTGTTCTCTACCCCTTGCTGTACCTCCAGCACCCCCCAGTGACAGTGTAGGGTACTGAGCTGTGGACTGACCGCTGTGTGAGCGCCATCTGCTGGATGGTGTCTGGTAGCGGCCGTCTGTAGCTCTCTGGCAGGAAGACACAGACCACTACAGACAGGACAGACAGAGAACCCAGAACGAGCCATGGCAAGTACTGGTAGAACAGAGCTAGAGAGGAAGAACTAGTTAGTAAGACTAGTAGTGCCACTACTACTGCTAGTAGTACTACTAATACTACTAGTGTGTCTCACCTAGCTGCACCAGGTATGGGGATACAGAGGAACCCACTCTAGAGAAAGTGGCGCAGGATGACATGGCCGTGTTCCTGATGGCGGTGGGGTGGAGCTCACCGGTGTAGACGAACATCACCGCTAAACCGCTCAGCACGCCAAATTTACCCAGCAGCACCAGGGACAAGGACAGACCTGGAAGACCTGTGGGGGTTGTACAAGACAGGAAGTATGAAAAAGATTTACATGGAGGCGGAACAAAAAAGTAAGGAAAAAAATAAAGATAACAGAAAGAAAATAAAAAAGAATAGATAGAATAAAAGACAGATAAAAAGCTATAAACAGAAAGACAAAGAAAGAAAGAAACCAGACGAGTCTTCCTCACTGCGTGGGGTGATCTGGATGAGGAGGAGCGCTGTCGCCCCCAGCAGGATGCAGGCAGCGGAGGAGGGCCGGCGAGGAAGACTCCGGACCACCAACCAGCTGGCGAAGTACGCTGGGATCTCAATGACTGCCAACAGGAAATAGTTAAGGAAGGGGTTGCCATGGACACCAGACATGTTGAATGACAGGCCGAAGTAGGTCACACTCAGAGAAAACCTGGGAACAGGAAAAGAACGCTGTTGACTACCTCAAGTTCATGATCCAGTCTGGGTCAAACCCGATCCAGTCAGCCAGGGACGGAAGTGACTGTGCTTCAACAAGTATCATCATTTGCTGAAGCAGAGTCATGTATGGAGAGAAATCAGCAGCATTCAGTTTCTCTGCCCTTCGAAGAGAGAGCAGGGTCTTCATACCTTCAGGTTACACCATGCCCTGCAGGTTCATGAGAGTAACATTAAGGTCACCCGGACAGACCAGCCCCAGGTCATCCAGATAACTGGGAGACACCCAGGCAGCATGAACCATCAACCATCACATCAACCATTTAAGTCCCTCAGAGGACTTAAAGTAATAATCAATGATGTTTCATCTAAAGCAATGACCTGAAGCTTTTCCATCTGCTGCTCTAAACAGTCATCAGACATTTGGTCACACCCTCAGTAGCTACAGAGACAAATACAGGTAAAACAGCCCTAGAGTCTGCGAGAGCAGACTATTAAGTGATCTCTGGGAAGGGCAGTCCAGAAACACCACAGCGCTGAGCATCAAAGATGGAGACTAAAAAACAACAGGAACTCAAGGATTAGTTTTGGAGAAAATATGCTTAGTCATGATTATGTATCTTCAACTTTTTGTTCAGTGTTGTTTCATTTTACTGCTATCTGTACTTGTGTATACTTGTGTGTATCTGTACATGGTGTATGTGTCCTGGTGAGCCACTGCCTTCAAGGCCGTTTGTTGTTATCAGGGTGTAAGAAGGAGTGATTACTCCCTCTTGAGACCTGACGGGAAGTCACAATGTGATGAACTGTATGGTCTCGTATAAGCTTCTTCCTGCTGCAGGACACTGTCAGTCGCTGTGTCTTGACTACACCTGCAGGAAGTCATATAACATTTTATTAGGATGTCACTTAATCCTTTGGTTTAGTGTTGTGCTGTCAATCATTCAGTCAGTGTCAGGCTCATGTTTACTGTTTAACTCCAGCTCCACTTATTTCTCCTTACCACTCAGTTAAATAACTGTGATACTATCATGGTCTGGGATGGTGTAGGGAGGTTTGTGAATGACCAACCCAGAAACCAGCGCATGGCAGCGGGAAGCTGCTCTGTCATCGTGAGTTGGGGAAGAAGGTGAAGGTCCTTGTTCTAGTCGACAAGTAATATCATGGCAACCCCCAAGACCCTGAACACCACCAGCTCCAGATTGTTTTTCAACTTCATACCAGCAAATATATAAAAATATGATGAAACTCATTTTGAAGAATGATATCAACCCTGTTACAGTTTTTCTCAGTCGCTTTGATACATTTCTCAGATCAGAATTGAAATTCTCAAAACTCCTTGTTCAACCTCCACATCATCTAGTCACTTGTTCACATCATAAAAGCAGCTTCTCTTCTCTTTTGAACAAATTACAAATGTTTTGGCACATTCATGTAAAATTTACATGAATGTGCCAAAACATTTGTAATCATTGACATAATCATTTAATGATTATGTCCAACTGTCTGCTGTTTCCTACATTATCAATAGTTTATGTCATGCTGATCAAAATGTATTATATTGGTTCTCTGTTGAGTAGTCTCACCCCCCAGAACAACTAGGCATTAGTTGCATAAGTCATTACATGCAAAATGGTTGAACCAGTTATCATAATCTGTCAAGAATATTTTCTATATATTTCTATTAGACTTTTTTTGTAAATGTGTTCTGAATTGATGAATTGCTCTCAAGTGAATCTTGACTTTCACTCCAGTTTTTCTCAGTTGCTTTGGCTCAATTCTCAAATTACAGTTGAAGTCGTCAAGCCAACATTTTGTTACCTGTGCAAACAGAAAGAGCATTTCTCTTTGTTACCATCTGCAAATGTTTTAGCACATTTAGGCAAATGACAATTATGACTGACAATTTGAACAATTATTGGTTGTATATGTCTTTTGAAATTGATATATGCCCTACATAAAAAGTGCAGCCTTGTTCATTTTCAATCATTGTCATCAACCCCTTCATTCTGATGGACTGACATGTTCATAGACATAGACAAGATTTACTTTTGAGAGATGAACTAAGGATTTTGAACAAGTTACGGCTTTTGCAGGTAATCCATTATGTGGTGCTGTTTGTACCAATTGTTTTGAGAAATGCGCTTACTGTTTTGCAAATGTTAAGGATGATTCGAGAACTGTACTAAAGCGACTGAGAAAAACTGTAATATTTTAAAGCCACTGGGGGTTGAGACCTGCAGAACCTCAGTGTAGCCAGGAGGAGTGTAAACTGCTCTGGAAGGGGTTTTCCTCACCAGATCAACCACAGCATCAGCGTGTTGCGTCGCATGCTGCTGGTCCTCACCAGGTCCAGGAAGCTGTGAGACGTCGCTGTCCTCTGGCTAGCTGCTGCTTCAGCCTGGGAGACAGAGGCTGCATTACCCAGAACTCCTTTAATTACAATCCCTCACTACCACTGCCTGTACTGTAATGTAATGTAGTGTGGTGTGCGTCAGAGCTCACATCCTGCAGGAAGATGATGGGTGGAGCCTCCACGCCGTTCTCTAGAGCTGCTGCCCTCAGCAGAAGCTCCACCTCCTCCAGACGACCACGGCACAGCAGCCAGCGAGGAGACTCTGGGACCAGCCTGGCAGCAAGACAGGCAGAGACAGATAGGAAGGTAGAGATACAGCCAGGTAGGCAGAGAGACAGACAGGTAGGCAGAGTGACAGATTGGTATAAATGGTAAATGGGTGCATTTATATAGCGCTTTTATCCAAAGCGCTTTACAATATATGCCTCTCATTCACACACACACTCACACATCGATGGCAGTGAGCTACCATGCAAGGTGCTTCCTGACCATCGGGAGCAACTTGGGGTTCAGTGTCTTGCCCAAGGACACTTCAACATGTGGACAGGAGGAGTTGGGGATCGAACCACCAACCTTGTGATCAGTGGACAACCTGCTACCACTGAGCCACAGCCCCCCCATGCAGAGAGACAGACAGGTAGAGAGACAGGCACATAGAGAGACACATTATAGAGTCATATCTGAAGGTCCGTGATGTATGTGATAAGGTCAGCAGTTTGTTTTAGTGTTTTAGTTGTTGTAGTTTTCTCATCTGTACTATATTGTATATATATATCTTTTAGTTTTTTTAATGTATTTGCGGACTGCATCAATCTTATTTAGATATTAATAGTATTTTCTGTATCCTATTACTATTTTCTGCCACAGCAACCCAGTTTCCCCACAGAGATCAGTAGTTTCATATCTAATATAATGTTAATTGAGCTTCATCAGTAGTGTAATGAGGTCCTCCTACCACCAGAGGGGGATGCAGGCCAGGCCGGGCAGGGCCAGGACCAGCGCCAGGTGTCTCCAGTTTCTGACCAGGTAGGCGGTGCCGGGCAGCAGCATCATACCAAACACATAGCAGACAGGCAAACAGAGGTTGGAGTACAGAATCTGGACTGGACCAATCAGGATCTCCGTTCCTGCAGAGGAAACGCCATCATACTATTAAAGGGCCAGTAATCTATTACTTCTATCGCTCTCTAATTGCAACAACATTGACAGTTTCTCTGCTAACCTGAGCAGTAAGCTGCTAATTCGAAAAGAAGAAACGTCTAGTGAAGAGGTCAAATATCACAAGATAAATACAGGAATAATAGAACAAGGGTTTCTAGCTTTGTAGCTGAAATGTGTTGAGACGCCAGTTGGGCAGATGGAAAACCCAGTAGATTTGTTTTTTTCCAGTGGTGTGTCGACTAGGACCAATTAGTCACAAGTATCCCGGTATCTTACCTAATGATTTGACTGGATCTTCGGATGATGGTCTTGTTGTTTGTATTAAAGTTCTGTTTTACAATGCTTGTATGATGTTTTACCATTTACTTCTGCGTAAGAATCGTGTGCTCCCGCCACCCAAGCTTTAACTATTTCCTGTTTCCTGTTAACTTATAACACCTGACCACACCCCGTGCCTATCGCCCTCTAGTGGTGACAACCCACTATACACTATAGACAGGGAAAGAGAGAAAGGGAATTTTGAAAGTCAGAAGTCTCGGCAGCTGGCCAAGTAGTCGCTGGTATTAATGAACATTGATATTGATGTTGATCTATCATAGTAATTAAAACAAGGATTAATGCTTTAATGTTTGTTTAATTTAAATCTACATTCCAGTTGTCTATGTGACTGATCCAGACAGAATAAACTTCAGCAACAGTAAGGAGGTCAAGGGTCAGAGGTCACAGCACCCTGACAATAGTACTCCTGTGAGTCCTGATGATGATGATGATGGAGAAGTGAAGGGAAAGACAGAAGAGCAATAAGAGCTCAGGAGAGTTAGAGAAGAGGTTTTACTTTACTTTGCACATTAAAAAGCACACGAGGCGGTCCGGACCACGACGGTTTAAAATCCCATATTTTATCATGTAGTTTGTAGAGAAGCCAGCTTGCCCACCCAGTACGAACACCACCACGTAGTTGGCCATCTGACCCAGACCCAGCAGGAAGAAGAGGACAGTGAAGATGGGCCACGATGGAGCGAAGGCCAGGGCGGCGCTGAAGATGCTCAGGATGGCCATCGTACCAAACAGAACCGGCTTCCTGCCAAACCTGCAACCACAAAAGTCAGCAAGGGTTCAATTTAGTGAGGTATGTTACAGAAGCTGGAATAGGTGTAGATTACCATGATCCAGACCATGTGCACTTAACCAGATATACAGATCCACATCACCTCTGCTATATCTCAGACAGGACAGACAGCTGGTAGCATTGCTAGCTGTTAGCTGGAGCCCCTGATGCTACACTCGACTTACCGCTGCCTCATGTTTGTAATGGATGCTGGTGTTTCCTTCATAGCAGGATTGCCTACTAAATAAATACAAATTGAATGTTAGACTATGAATGCAGTAATCTGGAAAACTTCTGGAGTAGGGTTAATACTACATTGAATAAAACCGGTAACTAAAGATTAAGAGTTAAGAGTCAAGTCGTGATTTACTAGTATAATTATGTGTAATAGCTCCACACACAGTATAGGGTATACAGATCTCTGAAGGAAGAGCAGAACTAAACAAAACTGAATGGTGGACTACAGTCAAACAGAAGACATAGTGAATGGTTGACCTATAGAATATATAGTCTATAGTTTGATTTACTTTCCTTAGGCACTCTCACCAGGTTAACTCTGTCTTCTAAACCCACAACCTGCATGCTAGACCCTCTGCCTGCTAAAGTGCTTAAAGACCTTTCCCTATCCTAGGACCCTCCATTCTTTATTTGATCAATCGGTCGCTCTCCACTGGCACTGTGCCCTCCGCCTTTAAAATGGCCGTGATCAAGCCACTACTGAAAAAACCGAACCTTGACCCCGAAGTACTCCAGAATTATAGACCAATCTCAAATCTGCCGTTCCTCTCCAAATTACTTGAACGAACAGTAGCCAGTCAACTTATAGATTTTTTGTCCAAAAATAACCTACTTGATCCCTTCCAATCTGACTTTAGATCCTTTCACTCAACTGAAACTGCACACACAAGTCATTTAGCAGACGCTTTTATCCAAAGCGACTTACAATAAGTGCATTCAACATAGGTAGGCAAGAGAACTACTAGTCACCAGAAATCGTAACTGACCACGAGAATGGTCAATGATCTTCTCTTAGCTATTGACTGCAACTCAACCTCAGCACTATTGCTACTTGATCTGTGGCTCAGTGATAGAGCAGGTTGTCCACTGATCACAAGGTTGGGGGTTCGATGCCCAGCTCCTCCTGTCCACATGTCCAAGTGTCCTTGGGCAAGACACTGAACCCCAAATTGCTCCCGATGGTCAGAAAGCACCTTGCATGGTAGCTCACTGCCATCGGTGTGGGTGAATGGGTGAATGAGAGGTATATACTGTAAAGCACTATATAAATGCTACCATTTAAACTGGCTCAGGTCCTACTTAACTGGCCAGGACTATTATGTTGTATGAGGCGTTTTTTCTCTCAGAACGACAGGCCGTAACATATGGGATGCCCCCAGGCTCAGTTTTAGGTCCCCTTCTATTCAATTTGTACATGCTTCCACTTGCTGACATTATTAATAGATACAATATCTCCTTTCATCAACAGTGTGTCGATGAAATCAGAACGTCCTACAACTAAACAAAGATAAGACTGAAATTCTGGTTATTGGAAATTAAACACAGAGGCAGAACGTATTGACTCTTTGTCTCTAAATCATAAAAACCATGTCAAGAATCTCAGAGTCTTCTTTGATAGTGATCTCAGTCTTAAGCACCACATCATAATGCAGAACAGCATACTATCACCTGCATAACATCTCCAAAGTCCGTGGAATGCTCCATAGCAGCTCCATAGCAGCTCTACAACGAGTCCAAAATGCCCGCCGCCAGGGTTCTCACTCAAGATCAAGATCACACAAGATCAGGGAGCACATCACCCCAGCACTGAAAAATACTCCACTGGCTGCCGATAGCTTTTAGAATTGACTTCAAGATTCTCATTCTAGTGTTTAAGTGCCTTCATAACCCCGCCCTTGCCTGTATTAGTGACACAATTGTCAGATATGCTCCAAGTAGATCCCTCAGGTCAGCAAACACCAATCTACTGTATATACCCAAACACATTAGTGGAGAATCATCCTCCACCAACTATAGACCTAAACCCTGGAACTCTTCCAGAAAACCTGAGAGCAATTGATTCAATTGGTACCTTAAAAAAGAACATAAAAACACACTTATTTAAATTGGCTTTTAAGTAGTGGATTGGCTCCTTCTGTGCCCTTTTTGCTGCTTAACTCCTTTTGAATTATTTTTGAATTTATTGTTGTTTGTTTGATCTTTTGATCTTTCATTGTTTAATCATATATATATATATATTCTTTTTTTTATTATTGTAAAGCACTTTGTGAACTTTGTGTCTGAAAAGCACTATACAAATTAAGTTATTATTGTTATGATTATTATTATTCTACCAACCACTACAGCAGCTCACTACACTTAACACCGTCAACCAGAGGGGAGGGACTATTTAGTCAAGGGAGTCCTGGGGTGTCCAGGTCTCAACGTACCGGTCTGAGATCAGTCCAGAGACGAAACATCCGCTCAGTCCCCCCAGGAAGTAGATGGATGAGGTCAGAGGCTGTTTCCACTGGTCCCCACACACCAGGTTAAACTGGAACAACACACACCAGGTTAAACTGGAACAACACACACCAGGTTAAACTGGAACAACACACACCAGTGTCTACTACTACTAACACTACTAATAGTAGTAGTAGTAGTTGTTGTTGTTGTAATACTAGTGGCACAATACCTCAGTGGCTACAGTAGACTGGTAGTGTTCTGTACTGTAGGTCCATCCGTCCTTACAGCTCTCCAGCTCCAGACCAGAGAGGAGGACATCTGCATTGGATCCCAGGTTCTGGACCAGGTCTTGGCTGGGTCTGGTTCCCAGGACAGACAGGTTCTGGACCAGATCCAGCTGGTACCGTCTACAGCTGCTCCTCTCCAGCCGCCCATCCACATCCTGACCACCAAACAGCAACATCAACATCTGATTGGTCAACTGCAGAAATAATACACAACTCACCAACTTCTTCATCCATCCATCCATCTGAGCAGCAGACCAGACCACACTAGACTAGACTAGAAGAGGTTAGACCAGACCAGACCAAACCAGACCAGACCAGACCAGACCAGACTAGACTAGACTAAACTAGGGTAGGTCAGACCATATTAAACTAGAGTAGGTCAGTCCAGACCAGACTAGACCAGACTAGACTAGATGAAACTAGAGTAGGTCAGAGCAGACCAGACCAGTTCTAACCTGTACTGGGATAATAGCCTGGATCCAGTCCTGGCTCAGGTTGTGGTGTTCAGGGATGAGGCAGTGGTGGGCGGGGCTAGCTAGCAGATAGATGACGGACAGGAGGTTGTAGCCACTAGGAATGGAGCTCAGACAGAGCAGGAAGAAGACTCTCCTCTGGAACCGCCCCCATCGACCCAGGAAGGAAGCGGTCTCCTCGTAGTCCCTCATTCTCCTGTACTTGAGGAGTACCAGTCAAATGGCCACTAACGCAGAACAACACCCGTCTAGTCGGATCCAGATCGTGCCCGTGGCTCCCGCCAGTCATCTGAGTCCGTCAATGATTGGTGGACAGGAGGAGGCTGGGATCTAATCAGTAATGTCCACTAGGACAGCCTGTTGCGGGGGGGGGGGGGGACAGTCCATTTTTAGATAGACTGTAATGGTACAGATACAACAGTCATAGCAGTAGAATATACTCCATCAGTGGACAAGTAGTAGTAGTAGTAGTAGTAGTAGTAGTAGCAGTAGTAGTAGTAGTAGTAGTAGTAGTAATAGTAGTAGTAGTAATAGCAGCAGCAGCAGTAGTAGTAGTAGTAGTAGTAGTAGTAGCAGTAGTAGTAGTAGTAGCAGTAGTAGTAGTAATAGTAGTAGTAGTAATAGCAGCAGTAGTAGTAGTAGTAGGAGGAGGAGGGGGGGGAACAGTCCATTTTTAGATAGACTGTAATGGTACAGATACAACAGTCATAGCAGTAGAATATACTCCATCAGTGGACAAGTAGTAGTAGTAGTAGTAGTAGTAGTAGCAGTAGTAGTAGTAGTAATAGTAGTAGTAATAATAGCAGCAGCAGCAGTAGTAGTAGTAGTAGTAGTAGTAGTAGTAGCAGTAGTAGTAGTAGTAGCAGTAGTAGTAGTAATAGTAGTAGTAGTAATAGCAGCAGCAGCAATAGTAGTAGTAGTAGTAGTAGTAGCAGTAGTAGTAGTAGTAGTAGTAGCAGTAGTAGTAGTAATAGTAGTAGTAGTAATAGCAGCAGTAGTAGTAGTAGTAGCAGTAGTAGTAATAGTAGTAGTAGTAATAGTAGTAGTAGTAGTGATAGTAGTAGTAGTAGTAGTTAGAAGTAGTATTACTACTACTACAACTATAAGTAATATTAGTACTAGTACTACCAGCACTGGTTTATCCCTGTAGTAAAGTCCTACCTGCTGTTGGACAGTAACATGTGACTCTGCTCTCCGGAGTCCTGCAGTCTGTCTGCTGGAGCTTCACACCAGCTTTACCCAGGTCAGACCTCTTCCTCCTCCTCTACCTCTCCTCCCCCTCTTCCTCCTCCTCCTCTCCTCCTCCTCTTTTCCATTCCTCCACTAGTTCCCCTGTTTTCCCTTAAGATACAAAGTCTTGTCTGGAAAGTGAAGATTAAAGAACCAGTTCTGAGTTGGAGGTGACTACATTACTCACAATTTGTATCCTGTAAAGCACTTTGTAATTCTATTTTGATAAATACATATTGTTGTTGTTGTTGTTGTTGTTGTTGTTGTGGTTATCATTGTGGTTATTATTATTTGTCTTAGCACTTGCTTATATGCTTCACTTGTGGCACGGTGGCGCAGTGCTTGCGCTGCTGCCTCACAGCAAGAAGGTCGTGGGTTCGATTCCCGCCTGCGGCGCTGTTGAGTCTGGGGTGCCCAGGTGGGTTATCTCCTGGGCCTTTCTGTGTGGAGTTTGCATGTTCTCCCCGTGTTCACTTGGGTCTCCTCCTGTAAAGAACCCCATCTAAAAACATGCAACATCCTGTCCTGTCCCTGACAAAGACACGACGTACACCTAAAAGGAATTGGTCCCCGGGCGCTGCTGTGTCGGTCGCCCTCTGCTCCCTGGCTGGCACTGGAGGAAGGTCGGTGGGGTTGGGATAAAAGGCAGTAATTCATTCAACTTGGACACTTGCCCTGCATGTGTGTGTGTTGTGTCGGCGGCCACTTCCCCTGCATGTGTTGTGTCCGATGTTGCAAATAAAGGTCAATCTTAACTTACTTGTCTCATCTGTTTAAATAAAAGTAGGTATCTAACTTATTGATCTTTTACTCAGCACTGGTTCTGCTCTTAGATGATGTGAATGAATGTAATGTAATGTAATGTATTGCTAACCACCATATACTGTTTCACGGATTGCCGTTGTAAAATGGAAAACTTAAACTAAAAACTCTGATACAAGCATAACCCATTCATTTTTTACTTTAATGTTTACAGGATATAGATAAGAATAAGACAAAGTACACACACACACACACACACACACACACACACACACCTTCATCGTCAATGGTCAATCAATATAGGGTAAAATATGATTTTAGTTTCCAACAACTCCTCGATCAGCTGCTGTTCTATTGAACCCTAACAATACCCCACTAGTCATGGCCCCACTAGTACTGAATATAATAAAACTAATTATTGCAACAACCAAACATATTGGAAGTAATACAGCAATATGTTTTATACATTTTAGTAAATTCGGTGAATTGCATAAAATCTTAATTTGTCTCAAATTTCAATTGAGAGGCCAAATCTTTATCATTGAGTGTTGAATACAACCACCAGGGGACAACATGACAACTGTAGCTCCGTTCAAGCATTAGCACTTTTATTGTGAAATCCGGAAGCTATCTCTGACCCGGAAGTGTGTTGAGTTATTGTAGGAAGTTTTCTGCTAGGAGAAGCGACACTGATTTAGCAGCGGGGCTAACAGGCCGAAAAACAGACAGGTAAGAAAGCAGTAAAACCTGATGAAAACACACGAGACAACGGTTTCTCTGAAAAGACAGAGAAGAATAAGACTGGCGGGTTAACAGCAGGCTAACTAGCATTGACTAACTACAGCATTAGCAGGTTAGCTTGGATTAGCACCCGCTAAAACACATGGCGTTAAAACAGACGTTTCGACTGCGTTGGGGCTGGTTTTATAGTTATAGCCGAATTTATAGATGACCTTGTTAAACTGAGTTTAACTGACCAGAACGAACTTTCTGTACTTCTTCCGAGTCCGAGTTAGCTTGAGTTTGATCATTTGTTGCATTCAAACAGTGAATTTTTCGATCTGAACTCAGATAAAGTGAAAACTAATAGTTTAAAGCAGCTGGACTCATACATTATGCTTGAACATTTTTAATAAATTGAAATTCAGTAAGAAATGGCTCTAACAATAGAATCAGCGTCAGCCACTATAGCTCCCCTTCTTTTGTATGGAGAGGAAGTCGCGCCAAACTCCATTAAAAATCTGGTAGCTTAAAGATGCTTTGGCTATCGGTAAAAATACACATGGTAGAACATGACCTGTGTTCTTTTGGGGTGATTGAAGCCTATTGGTGATTTCGGCATATAGATAATCGAGCCCATTGTTTCAATTAACCTTTAGAATTGACTCCCTCTACTCACTACCGTCCCCTGAGGTGTAGTTTGGTGGAAGAAGAACAGGCGAATCAGCTGTTGGCCACCTAACTAACTAGCTAACTAACTAACTGGTGGGGTGTAGTGATGGGAAGACCGACACTCTTAACTAACTCGATTCTTTTGAGCCGTCTGATGGAAGTGAATCGACTCATTATGATTCACCAGTAAAAATTGACAGCGAGGCCATAACTAATACTATATAAGGTTTGAACCTACAACCCTCAGCATGAGAGTCTGATGTTCTACTAACTGAGCTGAACAGGTAATGGAACTACAACAGCACCACCCTGTCAAATCAGACGTGCAGATAACCACATATACCACAACTGTAAAACACCAATAATAATATTTATAGTATTTACAGAGCATTGCTATTCATTTCATTTTATTTAGTGTGCTCTTGACTTTCTTTTTCTAGTTGAGACAGTTTTGTTGACCAATGGTAATTTGGGTTTATTATTTACCCAATTACCAGTTAATTTATTAACAACATCTTAAACAACAAACACTGTTGTCAATGTGTCCAGAATAGATCGCTACATTATTACATTGGCCTTTCTCACAATCCAATATGGCTCCTTGATCCGGCGAGTACGTGGAAGTAGTCTCTCGTTCATCACATCACTTGGTTCAGCAGCAGCCGGGTGCGCCGAAGGACCAGGTGAGGGCCGACTGAACCGGGTGAGCCGAAGGCCTCAGGCAGTTCTTTGGTGCAGCGGTTCATTCAGCAGCACCTGGCTCAGACAGACTCACAAGTCACCCAGCATGCGGTGAACGTGATTATGACTAGTTTATGGATAAGCTTTGGAGTTATTAGCAAGGCAGGATCGAAGAGAGTGATGTATGTTGTTCTATGGCGCTGCTTTAACAGCTGCTGAATCGATTCAGTTGTGTGTGTGAGTCGAATCAACTCACTCATTTAACTGATTCGGTTCTTTTGAGGGATTCGCTTGCGAATCGGCCATGACTAGTAGGGTATTGTTAGGATTGTACTGATTCTCCAACAATGAAAGGCCCAAAAGTCTGTTGGGACAAACAACAGCCTCTTGGCTCGATCGGAGGAATCAATAGAACAGCAGCTGATCGAGGAGTTGTTGGAAACTAAAATCATATTTTACCCTATATTGATTGTCTGTGTGTGTGTGTTCAGATGGACTCCCCAGGGAGAAGCCCCAGTCCCGCTGAGAGGGAGCGCAGTGGTGAGTAAAGACAACCTGCTCTTATGGTGGTTTATAATAGTAGAGCTAATAATAAAAAGTTCCACCTACATGCTATAGGTGGCTCCACTTCATATTTCATCACTTGTTTGTCAAATATTTGATTACTCACAATTTGTTGCATGAAGGTCTTGGCTGGTAATCCAATGGATGAAATGTGTATAAATGGGTGTATGAGTGTGTAGTGTGAGTGTGTAGTAACCTAGCCTCCCTGAAAATAAAAAAAATCAGTTTTTTATTATTTGTTTTCCATTTCATTATTAAATTAATCACATTCATGTGTATTTGGTGTAAAGTATGACTAAAGTCATAATGAAAACAACACTTTAGGGCTAGCATAATGACACTTTGCTCTGTTTGGTAATCTCCCTGCCACCAAGAGCTTTTTGACATTCGCCGTGTTTAGTGAGCCGGAGTGAATTTACGAGCGTGCGCATTGGCTGGTTAACATAATTAACTCACGTGATCGATTTGAAAGACGCTTGGTATTTAGTAGGTAAGTAGTTTAGTTCCCCATTTATGACAACGATTGTAAGTTAGGCTGTGGCGGACTCGCCACAGTACCGGGGTCCGTGACAGACATAGGGAGGAGGAGAGTTAACTGGCCAGCAGGCCGTTTGATTTCCACACCAGCGATATAAACCCGGCCCACCGCAATGTAGAGTGCCGTCTTCCCCGGCACTCACCTCCTCCCTCCCTGGCAGGTCAGCCGCGGAGCACCAAGGCTGCCTCAGTCTGCCAGGTTTCCAGGGGCATCTAAACGTTTATCATTCAAACTTCGTGTACACGTTCATATCCCTACTTTTATCACATTTCACAATGTTGAGGGACACATGGATAGATTATCAAACATGTTTGAAATTGTTTGGGACTCCTAAGACGGACCCGCTAGTGTCTTACACTGAACCAATCACGGGTAAACTCGCATGTATTAAAAAAATTGTTTTAAAAAAGGGCAATACCTCCGCATCCCACGGTGATGAGCCACATACACAACCGTGGTGGGAAAATTTCAAACCGCGACAGCCCTAGATGTATGCATTCAAAATAGGCAGTTTAAATAAAACTGGTTACGCCAAAGAGCCAAATCAATCAGCAGTAACGACACCGATACGGTCAGACCCAGGTGCAGGTTGACGCTAGGCAGCAGCAGCGCTCATCTACATACAAAGCAGTTTGATAAATATCATATACAGTGTGTCAATCATACAATGACAATCGGGGGAATGACTTTTCCTCCAGGGTGTGAAGGGAACCCAGTGCAGGCGCGTGCTTTAGTGAACTGAAGTTTTACAAGCCTTCCAGTATCTTGCTTGTTTAACGTCTGCAGTCTGTAGATGATGATGATGATGATGATGATGATGAATCAAGTCCATTAGGGCTCGTACCACAACACTACTGTAGTCAGGGGTCACCAACCAAGTATTCTAGAGCACTGCCAGCAAGTCAAGATTTGAAGAAGTTTATTTGTCACATACATACACAGGGTGTGCAGTGAAATGAAAAAGGCAGTGCTCAACAGAAATGTGCAAAGGGCAACAAGTTCACACTATTTACAATAAAAGACCAACACAATATTTACAGTAAGAGCACTTTGAAAATAAAAATATAGTAATAAGGGAAATCGTATGTATGTATATGATATAAATTATGTGTAGTAGTTACCTAAGTGTGTGTATATAAGAGGGCAGTGTGTGGGTCTGGGTGAGGTCAGAGTTCACAGTCCTGATGGCCTGAGAAAGAAACTCTGTCTCAGTCTCTCTGTTTTGGCAGCATGACTACGGAGGCGCTTGCCTGACTGCAGCAGCTGAAACAGTCTGTTGTTGGGGTGGTGAGGATCCTTCACCTCCTGATGTACAAGTCCTGCCTGTAGTCCGGCTGAACTACACTACTGTCTGTAGTGTAGTTCAGCCGAATGCACTACTCTCTGCAGAGCCTTCCTGTCCTGAGCTGTTGCCAAACCAGGCAGTGATGCTTCCTGTCAGGATGCTCTCTACAGCTCCAGAGTAGGACTGAAGGATCCTCCGAGAGACTTTAAATTTCCTCAGTTGCCTTAGGTGGTAAAGGCGCTGCCTTGCCTTCCTCACCAGAGTGTCTGTGTGTGTGAACCATGTAAGATCTTCAGTGATGTGGACTCCCAGGTATTTATACCTGCTCACCATTAATCCCCAATGTACGACCATTCACACATCACACACACACACACACCGATGGCAGTGAGCTACCATGCAAGGTGCTTCCTGACCATCGGGAGCAATTTGGGGTTCAGTGTCTTGCCTGGAGGAGGAGGGGATCGAACCTACGATCTTCTGATTGGAGGCCAACCCGCTCTACCTCCTGAGCCACAGCCTCCCCTGGCACCAGAGTGACTTCCTCCAGGTAGGCCTTCTCGTCGTTGTTGGAGATCAGGCCCACCACCACTGTGTCATTCGCAAACTTGATGATGGAGTTGGAGCTGAACCTGGCCACACAGTCATGTGTGTACAGGGTCATTCCATATCAAATCAACCAATGGGGTGTGCATCATAGTTTCAGAATTGCTTGATTTTTTTCTTCTTAGGTAGATAAACTTAATTCATGGGGAAATCCAAAGTTTTAGTCTTTAAGGTCTCTTAGTTCCAATTATAAAAATTTCTGAAGGAGGGTGGGGTCCCTTTTAAAAATCCTCACCTGTAATTTTTGGCCATTTTCAACCCTTAATTTTTCAAGAAGTATTTGAGATATCATCTCAAAATCTTCAGGATCAAATGACTGTATATAATTGCAAATTTAGCATTATGAAAATGGCAGATGTGAGTTCCCCTTTTCACTTCATTTGAGACTAAAAACTAGGAAAAAAATCCAAAAACGCATTAATTATACAGCCTTCTTTGACCTTTTTTGGAGAAAAAATGTATCAATAATTTAAATCTTTAGAGTTGGACTTCTAGTATATAACTGAGACAAAATAAGTAACCTGCAGTACCCTAGGGCCTGCTGTGAGGCTTAAATAAATGGACTGACCATCGAAATTCCATGTTTTCAAGCTAAAATTGCTACATGTGTACAAAGTAGCATCTCCTTGAAACTTTGAGGACATCAAGTTGGATGTATGAGCAGTTGAATGCACCTAGTTTGAGTAATGCTCAGCTCTCTACACTTTCTATATCTAATGCCAAAGTAGTGGTCTTTTTCTTTTTTAGCTTACTTTTGGTGGTCTGCCTGGTCTGCTGATTACATGTTTTGGTGAAACTATTACACTCTTTTTTGCTACCAAACCACAGAGAAACAACAAGCTTATAGACTGAATGTCTTCAGTGTTGAAATATATAAGAAGAACAGCATTAGAATGGACTATGTTGGTGCAAAGTTGGTGTTTCATTAACTTCACAAGAAAGTGGTAAAATCATTCATGTAAAAGTCCAAGGTAGCTTGATAGTTAGTAGTTGTCAAAACCCCATCAGTTTGACCATTGGTAGTACACATTATTTTATAGAACATGTTTAAGTAGTTTCTTCTATAATGTTCCTATCGGGTTTGACATTTGCACAAGGTATGTGGTGTCCAGACTTGGACTGAAATCAGCGAACAAGCACCATATCCTATATGTATACATGCAGATGGAAGCACACAATGCTTGACAGAAGTTGCAGTTGAGTCCCTGAACAGTTGGAACCAGCTAATTAATGCATTTAGAAACTCATTAACATGTATCAACCTGGTTTCTGTGCTTTTGGAATGGGATCCCTACTCAAAAAATCCTATGGGAATTTTAAGGGATAAATCCCATAGAAATCCTGTGGGGGAATTTTTCTTCTCTTTTTGCAGGTGGTGCTGGTGCATGAGACTGTAGATGTTGACCCTGCATGCTTAGCTGATAGTTTGGTGGTGGTAGTTTTGTAGACAGCTTGTAGCCATGACATCTCTTTGCAAGATAGGAAATCTTCTCAAGACAGAGTGTGACAAGATGGTGCACACCAGGAAAATTGGCAGACTGGCTCTGATAGATATGTCAGATGAGGAAAAAACTCTTAAAAATGAGGAGTGGTTTACAGCACCTTGATGTGACTGATGGTGAAATATGTTTCCACCATTTTGAGTATTTCATCAAGAAGTACAAACATTATCAGAAAGCATGTGTTGATCCAGGAAATATTCACAAAAAAACAGTTCATGGTAGCTTACGTACTATAGACATAGACATGGCCAAAGCTTTGTCAAGCACAGAGAAACATTGATTGATCAAAAGTGGAAATCCAAGGTCTAGAATGTGACTAGCTATTATTTGTACATTTTCTGTCATGTGGTAACCTTGGGTATTATAAAGGCAATCATAGGTTGAACTGTTAAAATGGTAACTCTGTTATAAGGCATAAAGCTGAATTTTTTTTAATTGTCTGGACACACGCATTTCAAACCTAATTCTGAAGTAGTTACTAAGTCAGAGCAAAAACATTTTTTGTTGCAAATGAAAGCTAAGATATCAGTTCTTCCACAGATAAAGTGACAAGTACCTGCAACCTTGTACACATGTTGTATTTTATTTTTGAAAATCTTGAATTTTAGCATTTTGCTCATGTTCAGAAGTATCCTGAGAGGACAGTGTCTATGTCTGATTCATCATACTGGCAAAGCATTTAATATGTGTATTTCTTTCAGAATAAACCATTTCTGGTGCTTCAGTACTTTAATAATGGTAAAATTAATCCATTTTAAAACTGCGATTTGGTTAATTATATTCAATTTTTAGAGCTCCACCAGAAGAAGATTATTCCTCTGATTGTACATTCTCTAAGTTAGTAATTAGGTACTATTTCAACATTTTGGAACCTGAAAATTTGAGGAAGATATCTTCAATAGTTTTTGAGCAATAAGGCTATGAACTTGAGAAGAAAATTACAGGCGGAATTTAAAAAATGACACCCCACCCCCTTTGTAGGCCCTTAACATGTAAACTACAAGGTTAAGAAGGTTATAATTTGGGATTTCCCACTCAAATAAGCCAAGGAATGCATCAAATAAAAATCAAGTCAATCTGAGATTCAAGTGCAACCACTTTTCTGAATTTTGGTCCATTTCATATGGAATGACCCTACAGGGAGTACAGTAGGGGGCTGAGGACACAACCCTGGGGGGATCCTGTGTTCAGGGTGAGGGGGTTGGATGTGTGTCTGCCCACCCTGACCACCTGGGGCCTGGCGGTCAGGAAGTCCAGGATCCAGGCACACAGGGGTGTTCAGTCCCAGCTCAATCAACTTGCCAGCCAGTCTGGTGGGGACTGTGGTGTTGAAAGCTGAACTATAATCAATGAACAGCAGTCTCACATAGCCCCCCTTCCGGCTGTCCAGACGAGAGAGTGTGGTGTGCAGTACCTGGGAGACAGCATCATCCGTGGATCTGTTTGGACGATAAGCAAACTGCAGCGGGTCCATGGAGCAGGGGAGGAAGGCACATATGTAGTCCTTTATCAGCCTCTCAAAGCATTTCATGACCACCGAGGTGAGGGCCACCGGTTGGTAGTCATTCAAGCATGCTGGAGAAGCATTCTTGGGCACAGGGACAATAGTGGATCTCTTGAAGCAGGCGGGGACCACGGACTCAGCCAGGGAGAGGTTGAATATTGTGGTGAACACTGGAGCTAGCTGATTAGCACAGGTCTTCAGTACTCGCCCAGATATGCCATCTGGACCAGCAGCTTTCCTGGTGTTCACCTTCGTCAGAGCCCTCCTCACACTGTGCTCAGTCACAGAGAGCGTGTGTTCATCCCCAGCGGTAGAACTCACTTTGGCTACGCTAACAGTGTTGTTGTTAGCCGGCTAGCTAGCGCTGTTGTTGCTAGCCTCAAACCGTGCATAAAATGAGTTCAGGTCATCCGCTAGGGATGCGTCGGCACTCACAATTGCGGGGTGTCTGCCCTGGTAGTCTGTTATAGTCCATAGCCCCTGCCATAGGCGTCTGGTGTCACGCTGCTCCATCTGTGACTCCACTCTATTTCTGTGCCTCCTCTTGGCCTCCTTCACCGCCCTTCTCAGTCCATAGGACGCTGCCTTGTGGTCGTCCATGTTGTTGGATACAAGACCGGAGTTATAGGCAGCAGTGCGGGCGTTCAAAGTGTCGCGGATGGATCTATCAACCCACGGTTTTTGGTTAGGAAAGGACCTAACTTTTACCGTGGGGACGATGGTGTCCGCTAGCGGACAAAAGTTTATGTCCAGAAGTGTGCTACGTTCGTAGGATGTTAGTGCCGATGTGTTTGTGCAAAAAAAGATATTAAAAACAAACACAAAAACTAGAATAAACACACAATCTCCGCGGAGCTGCCACGACGGCGTCTAGACACGGCTTGTTTCATTATGTTCTGCCTGTGTCCTGACTATACATAATGGACGATTAAAGCAGTCTTGCTTACTTGTACTTTATTATAGTAAAGTCACTGTAGCACTAACGTCTCTGAACTCTGCGCGCCTTGCGTTACATACAAATCTGTCCCAAGTACAACAGTACTTAAATAAACAATCCTATTGTTACATCTTTCTTTTTCTTTTTTGAAGTTAGTCCCTTTTCTGAACATAAGTATTATACTTTTAACAAGTATTTGTAACATGTTTTCCTTGCTTGCAGCAACTTCAAAATAAACAATAATCACATTCAACATGAACTGTGTCTAACTGAAGAATTACATTTGTGAACATCAATCAACAGTTCCAAACATCGGTTTCAAAACATTACATTTTCCTTTTTTTTTTTTTCAAAGTCCATACTCTAATCACTGAGTATAGTCCCTCAGGTAGTGAGGTCGGACAACTTGTCGACCCGACCTGGTAGTGATCATGCCTTGGTTTCCTGCTGGGCCATCTGATGGTGCGGCCTTCTCAGTCACCGTTGGTGTGGGCGTGTTTGCGGCGGTGTGATTGTGTCTGAGGTGGCGACGATTTCTTCTCAGAACACCACCTGTCTCCAACTCCACTTCATACGATCTGTGGCTCACAGGTTTGATGACCTTTGCTGCTCTCCAGGCCTTGTGGGTGTCACTGGGCTGGACTCTCACACTGTCCCTCTTTCAGTGTGTCCATGTCCTTTGCTGTGCGGTTGTAATACTTTTCCTGTCTCTGTCTCTTGTGTTTCAGTCTCTGTTCATTGTTTGTTACCTCTGGCTCCAGCAGAGTGTCCTTTGTAGGGAGAAGGGTTCTGGTCCTCCTGCTTAGGAGTCTCTGTGCCGGGCTTGTGTTGAGGCCCTGGCTCAGTGTGTTCCGATGATCCAGCATGGCCAAGTATGGATCCTCTCTAGCCGCTGCAGCCTTCAGCATCAGGCGGTTGGCTGTCTTTACCGCTGACTCCGCCTTCCCGTTACTCTGTGGGTATCCCGGCGAGGATGTCCTGTGTTCAAAGCCCCACTTCCGGCTGAACTGCTGAAACTCTTGGGATGCATACTGGGGTCCGTTATCAGAGATAACAACGTCAGGTATCCCCTGTCTGGCAAAGTGGGCTTTGAGTTTTTTGATTACTGTGTTGCTCTTAGTGTCAGTTAGATAGTCAACCTCCCAAAAGTTTGAATAGTAATCTACAGTTATCAGATAATCTTTGTTGTGGAAGGAGAAAAGGTCTGTCCCTACCTTGGCCCAGGGTCTGCTGGCCATGTCATGTGGGTGTAGTGTCTCTCTTTGTTGCTGTGGGTCCACTGCCCTGCATACGTCACATTTGGAGATGAAAGTCTTAATCTCTTCATTCATCCCGAGCCAGTAAACACACTCCCTCGCTCGCCTCAGACATCCTTCTACTCCCAGATGAGAGGAGTGGATCCTGTGAGTGATGTCAACCCTGAGTGCGTCAGGTATCACGGCTCTTTCTCCTCGGAATACTATGCCGTCCTGGAAACTCAGTTCCTCCTGGAACGAGTGGTAGTGTCTGATGTCCTGTGGTAAGTCCTTTTTTCTCTTCGGCCACCCTGACAGTATTCTATTTGCCACACTCTGCAACTTTGTGTCCTCTTTTGTTGCCAATCTGATGGCACTCAGCCTCTCTGCTGAGATTAGTAAGTAGCTAACCATGTTTACACTCTCTACCTCTGTCTCACTGTCTCCTCTCGTGCTCTCTTGTAAGTATGCTCTACTCAGCGTGTCTGCGAGCAACATATCCCTCCCTGGTACATAGGTCACTCTGATATCATACTGTTGCAGCCTGAGTAGCATCCTCTGCAGTCTCTTTGGTGCACTCAGCAGTGGTTTTCTATGTATATTCTCTAGAGGTTTGTGGTCACTTTGTACGGTCACCTGTCTACCATATGTATATTGATGAAACTTTTCCATCCCAAATACTATGGCTAAGCATTCTTTCTCAATTTGGGCATAGCCCTTTTCAGTTGGTGTGAGTGCCCTACTTCCAAAGGCTACAGGTTTACCTTTCTGTATCAGGGCGGCCCCCAGTCCCGTGTCTGATGCATCACACTGCAGCGTCAACTCCTCTTCCTCGCTGTAGTACTGTAGGACTGGTGCTTTGGCTATTTTCTCCTTAAGCCTTTGAAACGCCTCCTCTTGGACGTCTGTCCATTCCCACATGTTCTCCTTGCGTGTGAGTTGTCTCAAAATCTCACAGTCATCAGACAGGTGGTCATAGAACTTAGACAGGTAGTTGACCATTCCAACCAGTCTCTGTACGCCTTTTGCGTCTGTTGGCCTCGGCATCTCTCTGATTGCACGTACTTTCTTCGGGTCAATCCTCAGTCCCTCAGCCGTGAGCAGATGACCTATGTAGGGTACCTCTTTTTGTCGCAGCTTGAACTTGTCCACATTCAGCTTGATGTTGGGCTCTCTGCACCTGATTAGAAAGCGTCTGAGTTTCTCGTCGTGGTCCCTATCTGCTTTCTCTTGCGTCGCTCCTTCCCCCGTGATTAACACAGCATCTGCTATGACATGGACTCCCGGTAGGCCCTCCAGGGCCTGCATGAGCTTTCTTTGAAACACTTCCGGTGCTGGGCTTATTCCCATCGGCATCCTTAGCCAACGGAAGCGGCCAAATGGGGTGGCGAATGTGGTGAGGTAGCTTGACTCTTCTTCTAGCTTGACGTGCCAGAAGCCTTGCTTCACGTCGCAGACTGTGAATACTTTTGCTTTGGACATCTCCGGCAGAATGTCATCTATAGTGGGGAGTGGATAGTGACTTCTCTTCAGTGCCCGATTCAGAGGTTTTGGGTCTATGCAGATCCTCAGCTTCCCATTTTGTTTTCTCACCGAGACCATGCTACTGATCCAGTCGGTGCTCCGTTCAACTGGTGTGATTATCCCTCTTCTCTCCAGATCTTTGAGTTCTTCTTGTAGAGGTGTCATCATAGCTATCGGCACTCTGCACTTGGGCAGTTTCACTGGCGGCACTCTGTCATCTATCTCTATTCTATATTCACCCTCCATGAAGCCATCTCCGGTGAACACATCTTTAAACTCTGCATTTATTTTGTCCATGGTCATGTGTTCGTCACTTTCTCCCTTTGTCACTGGGCCTGGCTCTCCTTTCTTCACTATGCTATCTATAGCCAGGATGTTCTCGTACTGTACTTTTATCAACTTCATTGCCTCGCTGGCTTTTCTGCCCAGTAAAGGGATTCTGCTACTCTGGTCCACCACTTGAAACTCTAGTCTGTACAGCTTGTTGTTTCTGGGATTTCTGACCTTAACCATACATGTACCCAGGGGAGCACTTTCTCAATGTGCTCTAGCTGTGTGTCTGGGTTTAGTAGATGTATGGGGATGATATTACAGGTGGCCCCACAGTCTATCTGGAAGTTAACTAACGTTTTTCCTATCATCATTCCTGCAAAGAGCTGCTGGCCCTGACTGTGGCTGTCTTTCACCTGGTTTACATTTTCATCCTTTCTATTTACTTCTGTTATGCAGCTGACTTCCTCATAAGAGTCACTGTCACTGTGCTGCTCTGCGACTGCATGCACTTTCTTAGTTTTCCAGCTGCTCTCTTGTTTAGATTTGCACTTAGATGCAAAGTGATTTTCTTTCCCACACTTTTTACACTTTTTTCCAAAAGCTGGGCATTTTTTCTTGTTCCTCTCATGTGTTCTACCACAAAACTTGCAGTCAATCTTGCTGTCTTTTTGTCTCTCTTCTGCCTGTTTCAGTGCATGTACCTCCTCCACTGTCTGTCCTTGGAGTGTCCTGCTGTTTTCCTTTGAAAGCTCCGTAGCTCTACATATGTGCAGGCAGTTATCCAGAGTCAGCTTCTCCTCCCTGAGTAATCTCTCCCTCAATGCTGAGCTATTTGTGCCACACACAATTCGATCTCTAATCAGTGAATCTCTAATGTCCCCAAAGTTGCAACTACTAGCAAGCATTCTCAAGTCCGTTACATAGCTGTCCACGTTTTCATCCAATCCTTGGTTCCTCGTAAAGAATCTATATCTTTCCACCGTTTCATTTACCCTTGGATTGCAGTAGTTGTCAAACCGATTGATCATTGCACTCACTGTTGTCTTCGCCGAGCGGCTGTCACTCGCCAGAGTTGTGTATAGTTCTCTGCCCTTCTCTCCGATGAGATAGTTGAACAGCTTGACTTTCATGGTCTCTTCGGCTTCTGGCATGGTAATGTCTATGTACAATGTGAACTCCTCCTTCCAACTTTTCCATGACTTCGCCAAGTTGTTGGAGTCCAAAACCAGAGTTCCAGGAGGTTTTAGCCCTTCCATCGCAGCTAGCTAACGTTAGCTGTCTTTTCTCAGGCTCACGTTAGCCTGCTACTAAGTTAGCTAACTAGCTAGCTAAATATTCACTTTCTTTCTCGCTAGCTACAGTTTTGACTATTTTCGACTTGTACTCCGCTGCCACCATGTTTCATTATGTTCTGCCTGTGTCCTGACTATACATAATGGACGATTAAAGCAGTCTTGCTTACTTGTACTTTATTATAGTAAAGTCACTGTAGCACTAACGTCTCTGAACTCTGCGCGCCTTGCGTTACATACAAATCTGTACATGCTGTACAAGTACAACAGTACTTAAATAAACAATCCTATTGTTACACGGCTGAGCCATCTTAACCCACACACACATAACAACAGACCCAGAACCAAAGATACTGATGTCTTACTACCATACAGCATCTAGGCCTGTGCCTGACTAACATTAAAGGCATAGACCAACCAATGATCTAAATCTGTCAGCTGTTTTCTTACGTTGAAAATAGACTAATAGGAAGAAAAAAAAAATCAACACAGACGAGATATATAAATATATATAAAATATATAAAACGATAGCTTTAATGTTGTTTTAGATGTGGTAGTTGCCGCAGTACTACTACTAGTAGTGGTAGCGTGGTGGGATCTTAGAACCCCTGAAAACGCTTTCTGAAAATGCCGCCTCCCGTTGTAGTGTGGACGGCGAAAATGGCGACTCTTGAAAACGTTTTATTGTCACTTGATCCAGGTCTAAGTGGTCTGTGCATGTCCATGGGAGGAAGTATGAGTTGTTGGTGGTCTAGTGTGGACGGAGAGCTTTTTGAAAACACTAGACACAAAAACACAGTTTTCAAATTTAAGCAGCTTAGTGTGAGCAGAGCCTAAGGCCCTATCCCAATTCACCCCTTGGCCTTACCCGTCCGTTTTGCGCGTTCACGTGAAGGGGTAGGGTCGTCCCAATACTCTTGTGATCGAGGGGTAGGGCCAAGTGCGAGGGCTACATAGCCCTCGAAACGGAGATTTTTCAGAGGCACACTTCAAACCAAGGGCTATGAGAAATCTCCCAGAATGCCCTGCGAATCAACAGGAAGATCATGGGGACCACTACACTACCATCCGAAGTGATCACAAATTTAGTATTTTCTTCGTTAATAAAGATTTTTAAAATATTCTAACCGCTATCTTAGTTTAATGTCGTTTCAATGTATTATGGACCGTTAGTTAGTTACGTTACAACATTGTTTTAGGCTAATTTGTGCATGACAGTCCCGCATTTTGACATATTTACATGTCGCATTTCCTCCTTTGCTGGCATATGACGCCCGAAATATAACTAAAGTCCATCAGCGAAGTTGCACTTGTTACGGCTCCTCTAATATCAGTGCAGACTGGCAGGGTAACGTTAGGAGCACAGCTTGCTAGACTACAGAGCACCGCTAACGCTATTCTGTCATGAAGTGGACTGGTAATGAAGCAGTGGTCTTTTTTATTTGATGACTTGTTGATTGATTAGTAGCGTGAAAGGTATAAATTGTGAACGAATCGCGAGCGTCCATGCTTTTCTATCTCCATCAGATGAACGGCAAATGTCACTGATAACACCATTATTGCCATAGTAATCTCCGATAACAAACTCATCCCGTCTGCTTATGTAAACGTCATCGATGACGTATCAGCGTCTAAGGGTTGTCCCAATACTTAGGGAGATATTTTCTAGCCCTATCCCTTGGGGGGGCCAAGCCGAAGCCGTAGGGGTGAAAATAAGCATTGGGATTGGGCCTAAGATTCTACAGTAGTAATAGCAGTAGTAGGTTTAGTGGTTATAGTAGTAGAAATGGTTGCAGTAGTAGTTTTAGTTGATCTGATGTCCCTCTCTCTGTCTGCAGCCTCGGAGGAAGACGTCCGTCCAGCAGCAAGTCCCAGACAGGCCAGCTCTGTCCAGGGAAGCCCCACAGACAGGCCCCCCTCCCAGGGCTCCAGCCCCAGAGGGAAGCCCTCCTCCCAGACTAGCCCCACAGACAGGCCCCCCTCCCGGGGCTCCAGCAGCTCAGACAGCAGCAGCGATGAGGAGGAGGATGAAAAGGAGGGGGCTATGAGGAAGATGAGGAGTAGCGTGGCTCAGATCAAGGTGAGGAATGGTGGTGTCGATGGTGTGGTTGGTGGTGTGGATGGATCTGGAGGTTAACTAGTCAGCCCTGCTTGTTCTTCCAGAGAGCTTCAGATGACCAGACCAGGACCAGACAAACCCCTGGGTCAGGGTCAAGATCCAGATCCAGGTCCAGGTCCAGGTCCAGATCCAGGTCCAGGTCCAGATCCAGGTCTCGGGGCCGAGAACGCTACGACAGACGCCGCTACGCTCGGTAACACACACATAAACAAAGCCCAGACATGATGCACAGTGTTCTGGTTGCTGATTGGTCAGGATGTTCCTGTCTGTTCCTGACAGTCAGCCGACCAGTCAGCCGACTAGTCAGCCGACCAGCGGTAATGTGGACATGTGTCAGTGTCCCGGCTACCGGGATGAGAGCCTATCCAGGTTGTTGCTAACAGGAAGTGGTGTTTCCATGCTCCTGTCTGAGAGATGTTTCACTGGATGTGTTTGTGAAAATGATCAGTCTTCTTCTTGTGTCTTGATTTTCTTCTTCTGTGGATTCCTCTTCCTCTCTGCTTTGTCCAGGGATCGCTACGATGATCGCCATGACGACAGAGAGGGGCGCTACAACCGACGTGCCAATTGGGACACTGAGTCAGAGCGCAGGAGGCGGGCCCGCTCTCCCTCCCCGGCCAATAGGGAGCCAGAGCCAGCCAATGAACCACCAGTCAAGAAGAAGAAGGAAGAGCTGGATCCAATCCTGACAAGGACGGGTGGGGCTTACATCCCCCCTGCCAAGCTACGCATGATGCAGCAACAAATAACCGACAAGAGCAGGTGTGTGTGTGTGTGCACGTGTGTTAGTGTTAATGTTGTGTCGTCCTTTTTGATGTCATCTCAGTAATAATGACTGTGTATTGATCATTGGGCTGCTGGTTCTGGCTCCTCCTTCATGGCTGACGTGGTAAAGGTCATGTCACTGGAAAATAAAAGTAATCTGGCGTGAGTGCGCTAAAGAAGTAAAGGCTTGTCAGTTGTCACCTTCCATGCTGCACCAGCTCGGTTCTACAGACGGTGGCGCTGTTTGGACGTGATGTGTCATTCTCACGGTGAATCTTGGGGCTTCTCATTGAGTCTCCATGCAATGCATCCTGGGTAGTAAACCTCCAGGATCCATCTGTCCTCCGTCCTTGTGTTCTTCTGTTTTGGAATGGCTCTTTGGCCACTGGACATTACATTTCCTGTTTAAACTGTACAAGCCCAGGCTTTACAGCACAGCAGGAAGTCCTGCCCCCTGTTTCTTCTAATTAGCCAATTAGTTCTTTTTCACTTTGGCCCTGGTGAATGAGGCCCGCCAGCCGCCGCAGGAAACTGGTGTTGATGTGTGTGAGACTACTGAATGATTATGATGCTGTGGGTGTGTACATGTGTGATTAACCATTCCCTGCCCCTTTCTCCAGCCTGGCCTATCAGAGGATGAGCTGGGAGGCTCTGAAGAAGTCAATCAACGGTCTAATTAACAAGGTCAATGTGTCCAACATTGTTAACATCATCCAGGAGCTACTGCAGGAGAACATCGTTAGGGGCAGGTACGCGCACATACACTCACTCACTCACTCACTCACTCACTCACTCACTCACTCACTGGCCAATCTTTGAGCATGTGATCATCCTCTCGTGGGAATTTGAACACTGTGTGTGTGTGTAGGGGTCTGTTGTCCCGATCAGTGCTGCAGGCACAGGCAGCGTCTCCCATCTTCACCCACGTCTACGCCGCCGTTGTCGCCATCATCAACTCCAAGTTCCCTCAGATCGGTGAACTCATCCTCAAAAGACTGATCCTGAACTTCAGGAAGGGCTACCGCCGCAACCTCAAGGTACCAGTCTGACTACCTGTCTGTCTGATCAACACCAGTCTCGCCCTCTGTCTGTTTTCAAAGCAGGTTTTTAATCCAACTGGTAAACAACATGAATCAACAGATGTAGGTCATGTACCCCCTTTCTACCAACCCTAACCTAGTCCTGGTTCTGGGCTGGTGCTAGTGCTGTTTCGGAGTTGGTTCAACTTGCGAACCTTCTAAGAGCCGGTTTGCTTTTCCATGGGCTAGAGAGCCACGTCATTATGTTACTGTAAACGTCTGTATACAATTCTTGTTCAAGATTAAACCTTGTGTTTTATTGTATACTGCACTTATTGGTATACTGCACTTGGATCCAAGCTAACCGAAGAATTATATAAACTACAGAATAAAGAACGGCTACACCTGATGAGAGTTTAATTACATTACATTACATTACAGGCATTTAGTAGACGCTTTTATCCAAAGTGACTTACAATAAGAGCATTCAACATAGGTAGGCAAGAAAACTAATAGTCACCAGAAATCGTAAGTGCTTCCTAAACAAGCAACTAAGAGCATAACTAGTGCTAGTAGTAACTAGTGCTAAAGATCAATAAGTTAGCTACCTACCTACTTCTTAAACAAATGAGACAAATAAGAAAATCAAATGAGAGAGCTCAGACAAATAAGTGTCAAATAAACAAGAGCCAATAAACAAGAGCTTAGACAAATAATTGACGACAAATAGGCACGGCTAAGAGGAAGGGTCAGGGTAGTGTTTCTAGAAGAGGAAGGGTCAGGGTAGTGTTTCTAGAAGAGGAAGGGTCAGGGTAATGTTTCTTGAAGAGGAAGGGTCAGGGTAGTGTTTCTAGAAGAGGAAGGGTCAGGGTAGTGTTTCTAGAAGAGGAAGGGTCAGGGTAGTGTTTCTAGAAGAGGAAGGGTCAGGCTAATGTTTCTAGAAGAGGAAGGGTCAGGGTAATGTTTCTTGAAGAGGAAGGGTCAGGGTAATGTTTCTTGAAGAGGAAGGGTCAGGGTAGTGTTTCTAGAAGAGGAAGGGTCAGCGTAGTGTTTCTAGAAGAGGAAGGGTCAGGGTAGTGTTTCTTGAAGAGGTGGGTTTTCAGCCTGCGGTGAAAGATGGGTAGCGACTCTGCTGTCCTGACATCAGTGGGGAGTTCATTCCACCACTGCGGGGCCAGGACAGAAAAGAGCCCCTGGGGGCCGGTAGATCGGACCACAGCATTATCAATGGTGATGGCCAGGTCTCGGTGCGGACAGCCCTTCCCCGGGAGGAACACCAGCTCAGTCTTGTCCAGGTTGAGCTTCAGGTGGTGCATCGACATCCACTCTGCAGACAGCTCCAGGAGTATCAGGACAGAGGAGAGAGAGTTCGTTCTAGCGGCATGGAGCGACTCCGTCATTGCCAGGAGGGCAGTCTCGGTCGAGTGACCCACTTTGAACCCAGACTAGTGGGGATCCAAGAGGTTGTTCTGGTGGAGGTACAAGGACAGTTGATTGAAGACAGCACGTTCAAGAGTTTTTGATGGGAAGGGTAGAAGGGAAACCGGTCTGTAGTTCTTGACTTCAGAGGGGTCAAGTGTTGGTTTCTTCAGAAGCGGGTGACTCTGGCAGTCTTGAAAGCAGAGGGAAAGCATCCAGACATCAGAGACGTGTTGATGAGTCAGGAAGGGAAGGAGTTCAGGTGCAGTAGACTGCAGCAGAGTGGATGGGACTGGGTTGAGGGAGCATGTGGTGGGGCGGCTAGCTGTAACAAGGTGAAGGACCACCTCGTTTGGGGAGAGGGGAGAAAAATGGGGTAGGGAGTGAGGTGGGGAGGGAAAAGGTGGAGAGGGTGGTAGAGAGGTATGGGTGGAAGGCAGACAGGTGTGGTTGGTGGTGGAGCACCAGCCGGGGGGTGAGGGAAGGAGGATAGGATATCGTTAACCTGCTTGTCAAAGAAGTTGGCAAAATCATCAGGGTGGAGGGAGGAGGTGGGAGGAGGGGGTGGGGGTTAGAGGAGAGAAGAGAAAGTTTCAAAGAGGTTTTTTTTTAGGGTTGGAAGGAGAAGTTGAATTTTAGTGTAGAAGAAAGCAGCTTTAGCAGCAGATGGAGAGGAGGAAAAAGTGGAAAGGAGAGATTGGAAGGTAAGAAGGTCCTCCGGGAGGTTGCCATTTCTCTATTTGCGCTCAGCCACTCTCAGGCTCCGTCTCTCAGTACGCACAACCACGCACCAACCAACCGAGTCCGACAACCAAGGGGCAGGTGGAGTTTGGCGTGTAGGCCTGGAGGTGAGGGGACAGAGATGGTCCAGAGAAGAGGACAGAGTAGAGAGAAGAAGATCAGTGGCAGTATCAGGAGATAGAAGAGAGAAGGATTCAGGGGCAGGGAGAGCAGAGAGAAGTTTAATGCTTACTGAGCTGATCCATACAGCACTAAACACTGACTGGTACACAACTTAGCCAGAAATAATCTATACCAACTTCGATTTATCACCCAGCACACATGTAATAACACTACAGATTAAAGAGCGTGGTTTATGAATAGTTGAAAGTGTAAATGTCATGTGACCCTGTAACTTTATATTTCACAGAACGCCATCGATCATACATCACGTATGATCGATCTTTATTAGTTTGTTTCATATTGACTATATATCGTCATTGATGAATAACAGTGAAGGATAGTACTAGTATAAAAATAAGAATTCTCTTCACAAAACGTTAATGTTATAGTTTACATTATGGCTTGTAGTTAAACCAATGGTCCGCTCGGCAGAACTCGGCATAACACCGGCCTGTTGCCGAGGACCTGAGTCGAGTATGTTGAAATGATTTCTCTGTGGTGACCATTGCCGCTTCGCCCAAGATCCTTCTTTTGGTACCTGTAGTCCTTTTTTAATTCCTTCAGTTTGTTGTTTATCTGTTTGACGTTTCTGTCGAACCCCCAGAAGCCAACTCATGCTGGATGTGTTCCAAGACTAGTTTTGTTCTTGAAACTCGAGTTTATGTTGAGTTTCTGTCGAGGACCACAGTGTCTCCTCCATGGACCACTGCTGTTTCGACTCTATGTCCATTTCTGCAATTTCCCTCAGGATAAATAAAGTTTCTATCTATCTGAAGCTCTGCTTTTTAAAAACACAACAAACCTAGTTGGTCTTGGTTGGTCACGATAACCCAGCCCCTGGCGTATGCGGTTCTTGGTTCTTGACCAGCAAAGTGTTGGTGCCTCTCTGGAACCAGTTTCCTGGCTGAGTCAGTTCATTTGCTGTCGAAACGCGAAGAACTAATTTGAGATGAGGCACCAGCCCCGAACCAGCCCTCTACATACTTTGGTCTAAGAGGGGTAATGGAAGGCTATGACTCCACGGTCTTTCTCTCTCCTTGTTTCTATTGAACTATGACCACATTACAAGCAGTCGGGAGGTCAGAGGTCACAGCGTCCTGGCAGTAGATGTGACCAGGTGACTCACTACTTCCTGTCTTTGTTTAAACCCAGGTGATTGTTTCTCCAGGTGTGTTCTCTTCCAGACTCATCAGTTCTATCAAGTATGAGTCAGCACCTCTTACAAGATGAAAACGGGTCAAAGAGCTTCCTAACATGGTGCTGTGGTACCTGCTGTAAGACAGGTTCCCTGTTGAAGTGTCCTTGAGCAAAGCATTGAACCGATACCTGCCCTTGGCTGACCTCTGACCCCTCTGGTGAAATGTGTGTCATTATGGTGAATTAGAAAATCAGTCGATGGAAACATTTTGATCACTTTGATTGATCACGTGTCTGAAAGAAGTTCTACAGCAGGTGTCTGTTGTTCTACCGCGGGTGTCTGTTGTTCTGTTCTATAGCATGCGTTTGTTGTTCTGTTCTACAGCAGGTGTCTGTTCTGTTGTTCTACAGCAGGTGTCTTGTTCTACAGCAGGTGTCTGTTCTGTTCTACAGCAGGTGTCTGTTGTTCTGTATTACTGAATTATTAAAGTTTGTTGTTTTTCTGTTTTGTAGCAACAATGTCTGACGGCCTCCAAGTTCGTAGCTCACCTGATCAACCAGAACGTGGTAAGACCTTAACCTTCACCTGAGGTTCAGTTATGGTCTAGTTAGTTAGAGTCGAGTTAGTGAGAACCGAGTTAGTTAGTCTAGTTATGTATAGTCTATTTAGAGTCTAGTTAGGCATAGTCTAGTCAGTTGTAGTTAGTTAGTCTAGTTAGAGTCTAGTTAGGTAGAGTCTAGTTAATCGTGGTTAGTTAGTCTAGTTAGGTAGAGTCTAGTTAGGTAGAGTCTAGTTAGTTGTAGTTAGTTTAAGTCTAGAGTCTAGTTGGGTATAGTCTAGTTAGTTGTAGTTAGTTCAAGTCTAGAGTCTAGTTGGAGTCTAGTTAGGAATAGTGTAGTTAGTTGTAGTTAGTTCAAGTCTAGAGTCTAGTTAGGTATAGTCTAGTGTCGTGGCAATTTAAGTCAACTGCACTTAGTCTAGTTGGTGAGATCAGCTCAATAAAGCTACAACACAGAGACTCTGGTCTCTTGGTCTTTAATGCCTGCAGAGCTGAACCCTCACACAGCGAGCTGTCTGCAGAAGGATCTGAAGGTTCAGGTCCTCAGATACATTCAGACACATGACTGACCAGTTCTACAGACACATGACTGACCAGTTCTACAGACACATGACTGACCAGTTCTACAGACACACATAGTAAAAGGCTAGTAAGTGAAGACCTGCAAAGCCTTTCACCATCACCCGGCCGTAAAGAGGTTATCTCCCATGCAATAAAAGTTCTGCTCCAACTCTTTACGACTTGACCTTCCTTGACCCCAAGACCTACTCATTTCCCAGGACCAACTTTCAGCCAGATCAAGAGGGAATGAACACACACACCCACACACCCACACACCCACACTCCTCTTAGCTCAGTGGTTTTCCACTGCTGTGACTACACATACATTGCATATACATATATACATATTATTGCAATTTATAGTTAAAGCATATCAAAAACACACATCATTATTTTCCATAACATCTAGTTAGTTGTAGTTAGTGAGAGTCTAGTTAGTGATAGTTTAGTTTTAGTTTTCATTGTGTAGTTTTAGTTTGGCTGTTTTGTGCTGTCAGGGTCAAACCGTCTACCAGCTGTTCTGAGTTCAGCCTCTAAAATTACATTAATAAATAGTGTTGTGACAGCTAGAGGACGTTCATGTCTGCTTGTCTCTCTGCCTGTCTCTCTGCCTGTCTCACCCCCCCAGGCACATGAAGTATTGTGTCTTGAGATGCTGACTCTGCTGTTGGAGCGACCGACAGATGACAGTGTTGAAGTCTCCATCGCCTTCCTGAAGGAATGTGGACTAAAACTGACCGAGGTCTCACCCAGAGGAATTAATGGTAATATTACTTGTATCACTAGTAGTAGTACAAGTGTCACTAGTAGGAATAGTAATATTAACAGTGGTAGTAACATTGATATCTCTCTCCCTCTCTAGCCATATTTGAGCGGTTGAGGAACGTCCTCCACGAGTCATCCATTGATAAACGAGTGCAGTACATGATCGAGGTGATGTTCGCCATCAGGAAGGACGGGTTCAAAGACCACCCGGTGGTCCCAGCAGGACTGGACCTGGTGGACGAGGACGACCAGTTCACACACATGCTGCCTCTGGAGGACGAGTACGACACAGAGGACATACTGAGTAAGATGGACTGAGATAGATGCAGTTGTTCATGAATGACCTGAATTAATCTCCATCTGAATAATAACAGACAGACACAATGTGATTGAACACACAACCCACACACATTGTACTTGTACATACTTTAATTGAACATTTTGTTCATATGTTAACAGCTTGTATTGAAAAGGTATGTGGACCATGAGATTTAGTACCTGCTGGAGCAGCAAGAGCCTCAACCAAATGTTTCCTGTAGTTGCTGATCAAACGGTTAGGAGGTATTTGGACCAGACAGAACTGTTTCAGTTCATTGATATTATGGGATGTCTTGAAGGCTTGCTTCAGGTCACCACAACATCTCAACAGGGTTCAGGTCAGGACTCTGAATGTTCCTGTTGAAGCCGCTCTGTTGTAGATTTCCTGTGTTTGGGTCATTGTCCTGCTGCATGACCCAACCTCTGTTGAGGTACCGATCAGGATTGTTACCCTGATATTCTCCTGGAGAATTTCCTGATGGAATTCATTGATCCCTCAAGCCGTCCAGGCCCTGAGGTAGCAAAGCCCCAACCCATGATGCTCCTCCACCAAGCTTCAGGTTGATGAGGTTCTGCTCCAAACAGCGTTGTGTCTCATCTGTCCACTTTGTTCCAGCAGCTTTGTGGAACATCAGGTGGTCTTTGGCAGAAATGTTTTTAGTGGAGGAGTGGTTTCCTCCTTGGTATCCTCCATGAACACCACTCTTGTTTAGTGTTGTTCTTCTTGTGGACTCAGATGTTAGACAGTTCAAGAGATGCTGCACCTTAGGTTCAGGTTCCACTTCAACAGATCTCTTGTTCTGGAGAGCAGATACCAAACAGGACTCCTCCAAGCCAGCTCAATGTCATCTCCTTGATTGATCTCCTGACTGAAGTCATGATCCTCGAGGTTCACACAGCCGTTTATACAGGAATGCAGGGATTCAAAAAAATTCGTTTTCCTGCCACTGTAGATAGACGGATAGATGCATTCACCATTGACTGACAGGAAAAGGGAGGCTTCTGATCTGTATCGATTAGTACCCTCTGATTGTCTTACTGATTGAAATGATTATTATGTTGGCTACCTGTATTCTTAGTGTGTGTGTGTGTGTGTGTGTGTGTGTGTGTGTGTGTGTGTGTGTGTGTGTGTGTGTGTGTGTGTGTGTGTGTGTGTAGATGTGTTTAAGATGGACCCAGACTTCCTGGAGAACGAGGAGAAATATAAAACCATCAAGAGAGGTGAGGAGGCGAATTCACAGCCAACACAATTTATTGACATCATCAGCTGACACCTCCTGTCCAATCAGAGGTCTCTTCACATTGTGTCTAATTAGTCAAGTTTGTGTGTGTGTGTAATCAGACATCCTGGATGAAGGCAGCAGTGATTCAGGCGAGGAGGGAGATGGCAGTGATGAAGACGATGATGATGAAGATGAGGAGAACGAAGAGGTGGGAGAAGAAGGTAAGAGGGAGGGTTCTACCTCCTGCCCTTGAGCAAGGCACTGACCCTGCAACCGACTGGTCACCAGTACTGGTCAGCTCCCAGTGGAACCTGTAAGGGCTGTGACTTGCCACTAGAGGGAGCTAGAGATCTGAGCATGAGCCACAGACAGACAGGGTGACCAACCAGAGGAAGGGGGAGGAGCTAAAGATCTGGTAGACTGGACGACAGACAGCAGGTCGAGGGTTCGGTGTCTTGCTCAAAGACACTTCAGCTGCTGGAGTCGACGGTAAATTTGCAGCAACATTGTGAATAAATTTTCACTAATATGTTTTACATAATATTACGTAAGATTTTGTACATAATCACATTTCTACAAATGTATTGTTGTAATTTTACACAAACATCTCCATTTGCATCACTTAACTATATTCACAACCCTTTAAGTCATTTGTGAATCTCCATCTATTTCATATATATTTTTATTTTATGTATATTTTTATTTTATATATATTTTTATTTTTTCACCGGTTGTGTACGGTGGCCGACAAGGACAAACACACTACAACGGCCCAACACATTTCCATGAGGAGAAACGTGCTGCAGCTTCAGAGACCATGCCAATTCAAAAACACACGAAACAACTAGAACAACGGAAACGAACTGCAAATGAAACTCAGGCCAAATGTAAAAACAACACGTTCCTCATGTCGCCTCTCAACACTCCAACCAAACGCTCTCCGGTGTGTTGACTGGATATGCAGCGTGTTTCTGAGTTGGCGTGGTTTCTGTTTTGGGCCGTTGTAGTTTGTCCTTGTCGGCCACCGTAGTTGTGCTTTTGAAAACCTGTCCTGATCTCCACATGACCTTGTGACATGAAACAGGAAGTCTCATTGTGGTGGTCAGCTCAACTCGTCAGCGTCTCAACGATCAAAACATCCAATATAATAATATACACACATATATATATTCAGAATTTACAAATCATGACAGCTGAAAAACTAAAGATACTGTCTGTCTACTGAAACTAAAACTGTCTCTCTGCCTGTCTCTCTCTGCCTGTCTTTCTCTCTGTCTCTCTCTCTCTGCCTGTCTCTCTCTCTCTGCCTGTCTTTCTCTCTGCCTGTCTCTCTGCCCGTCTGTCTCTCTCTCTGCTTGTCTCTCTCTGTCTGTCTCTCCAGGTCAGAAGGTCACTATCTTTGATAAAACAGAGGTGAACCTGGTGGCTTTCAGAAGAACCATCTACCTGGCCATCCAGTCCAGGTACACACACACACACACACACACACCCTGACTGCAGTAGAAGTTGGTCAATAGTTATTCCCACTGGGTTTTAATAAAACTACCAAACAGATGGTACGCACAGTAACACACACACACTTAACATGCACAGTAACACACACACACACACTAACATGCACAGTAACACACACACACACACTAACATGCACAGTAACACACACACACACTAACATGCATAGTAACACACACTAACACGCACAGTAACACACACACTAACATGCACAGTAACACACACACTAACACGCACAGTAACACACACACTAACACGCACAGTAACACACACACACACACACTAACATGCACAGTAACACACACTAACCAGTGTCTCCCTGGGTGCTGATAGTTATTTACAGCTCCCACTATATTTGATGGACTGTGTGTGTGTGTGTGTGTGTGTGTGTGGCCTAGTTACCATGGTAATATTGCAACATGATGTCACACATCCTGACATGCTTTGTCCACCAGTCTGTCATGTGTATTGATCTATCAGTTAATTGTTTTTTTGTTTTTTTTTGTAGTTTGGACTTTGAGGAATGTGCTCATAAACTGATCAAGATGGACTTCCCTGACAGTGAAACGGTAAGCACACACACACATACACACACCACATTACATCCAGACAGCAAATCAAACTGTCCCGTGTTTGGATGTGGTAGCAGTGGTCTGTCTGTCTGTCTGTCTGTCTGTCTGTCTGTCTTTGTGCATGGATGCTGCTTGTTAAAAGGTTCACTGAGGTGTGTGTGTCTTTTTCTGTGTTTTTATTGTGTGTGTGTGTGTAGTCCTGAGGCCAGGTTGCGTAACAGTAATGGGTTGCTTTCAGCCACTAAGGGAGGGTGTGTGTGTGCGTGTGTGCGTGTGTGTGTGTGCGCGTGTGCGCGTGTGCGCGTGTGCGTGTGTGTGTATTAATAATATTTGTATTTATGTCAACAGAAGGAGTTGTGTAACATGATTCTGGACTGCTGCGCTCAACAGAGAACATATGAGAAGTTCTTTGGTCTGCTGGCTGGGGTGAGACACACACACACACACACACACCAGTTGACAGTCTCTGGTGAATTTGGTCAGATTTGTTGTTGCGTTTACATTCTTCTGTCCTCAACTGGGTTTTATGAGAGTATGATAAATCTGGACCCGTTTCCATAGCGACCAGCTGCTACGGTCATTAAACAGTACTGATAGCAGCACTACCAACTATGACCCACTTTAGTACCGCTGAGTAGTATTGCTTTGTCCTTTTTCCCCCTGGTCCTAAACTGTCAGTTGCCTATATACGGTGAAGCCCCGCCTCTTCTTCGTTGTGATTGGTCGGTCCAGGTCATGTGGTCTCCTAAAAATCCAACAAGCGTAGCATCTTTCCAAAGCATTTCCCATCCTCCCAGCAGCAGCTCTGCATTGACTCAGCCTGCGGGTCTAAAGCATCAACAACACCATATGTGTTATAACCTGCTTCTATAGTAAGACCGACTAAGTAGTGTTCATACTTCTTCATTAAATCGTATCTTATATATACAATAATGCAGATAACCTACGTTTGTTAATTACGAGTGCTAATTTGTGTGTGTGTGTGTGTGTGTGTGTGTGTGTGTGTGTGTGTATAGAGGTTCTGTCTGCTGAAGAAGGAGTACATGGAGAGTTTTGAAGGGATTTTTTCGGAGCAGTATGAGACGATCCACCGACTGGAGACCAACAAACTACGAAATGTTGCTCGACTCTTTGCTCACCTCCTCTACACCGACTCTGTACCCTGGAGTGTATGAACACACACTTTCTCTACACACACACTCTGACCAACACAGTGTTAAACCCTCCCCTGTGTCTCTTAACTAAACTCAATTAATTCAATATAATCCAAATCAAATGTATTGGCCAAGTACATCCGCACATACAAGGAATTTGAGATGTTGGTGCATTAAGAACAGACACAGCAATCAAATAAAGAAAATCAAACAATCAACAATCAATATACATGTATACAATGAAAGAAAAAATAATATAATACAGTCCAACTAAACGGACATTAAACCCCTTACAGCCCAACTAAGCTCAGATTGAAACCCTTACAGTCCAGCTAAACTCATATTAAACCCCTTACAGTCCAGCTAAACTCGGATTAAACCCCTTGCAGTTCAGCTAAACTCAGATTAAACCCCTTACAGTCCAGCTAAACTCGGATTAAACCCCTTGCAGTCCAGCTAAACTCGGATTAAACCCCTTGCAGTCCAGCTAAACTCAGATTAAACCCCTTACAGTCCAGCTAAACTCAGATTAAACCCTTCACAGTTCAGCTAAACTCAGATTAAACCCCTTACAGTCCAGCTAAACTAACATTAAACTCACAGCATGAATATGAATTGACAAAATGCAGACAGAGGCGGATGATGGTGACGTCAACAAGGTAATCTGCAATTATTGGAATAAATGCTGTCCTGTCTCTACCAGGTGTTGGAGTGCATCAAGGTGAGCGAGGAGACGACCACCTCGTCTAGTCGGATCTTCGTTAAGATCCTGTTCCAGGAGCTCTGTGCCTACATGGGCCTTCCTAAACTCAACCTGAGACTCAAAGACCCGTACGACTTCACCTATCCATACTAGCTGTTACATAGAAATACTTACATATATACATGCATACATACATACAGTGCCTTGCAGAAGTATTCAGACCCCTTGACTTTTTCAATTTCAAAACACATTCACTTGGTTCTATCAGAGCACGATATTCTGTCAAAGTGAAAACAGAATTGTTGAAATTTATCTGGAACGATCAAATTAAAAATAACAGATGAATCCAGTTTGCTTCAGTATTCAACCTTTTAAACTGCCACACAACAGAAATGTGTTCAACATTTAGGGATTACTGTTACTCAGATGTCATATTTAGATTGTATGTATTATTCTGAACTTTGGTTTCAGACCTTTTTTAAACTTGTCTTTCTTGCTAACTAAGCTGAGACCAAGTCCCTTCACTAGATCTTAATGGACCTAAAGGGATCTCAGGGTGTAGGCTGACCCTCCATCAGGATACTGAAACAGTCTGGATATATGGTTCACTTATGGATGACATCACAGCCCAGAAGAGCTGTAGAAGCGCCTTTGGCAGCAATTACAGCTTTGAGTCTTGGTATGCCTCTACCTGGATTTGGGCAGTTCCTCCCATCCTTCCTTGCAGGTCATCTCAAGCTCTGTCAGATTGGATGTGGAGTGTCTGAACTGCTTCATGTCTCTACAGAGTTTCCATGGGGTTCAAGTCCGGATTTGGCTGGGCCACTCAGGACATTTAGAGACTAGTCCTGAAGCCAGTCCAGCGTGGTTTTGGCTGTGTGCTTCAGCTCGTTGTCGTGCTGAAAGGTGAATCTTCACCCCAGGCTGAGGTTGTCTCTCTGGACCAGGTTTTCTTCTAGGACCTCTCTGTATTTGGCCTCAGTCCTGAGCAGTCTCTCAGTCCCTCCTGCTGAGAAGCTTCCCCATAGCATGATGCTGCCACCACCATGCTTCACTGTAGGGATGGTGTTAGGGAGGTGATGAGTGGTAGCTGGTTTTCTTCAGACGTAGCGCTTGCCATTCTGGCCAAAGAGTTCAATGTTTGTCTCATCAGACCAGAGAGTCTTTTTTTGTCAAACTTGAGGCAGGCTGTCATTTACTCAGGAGTGGCTTCCATCCAGCCACTCCATGAAGGCATGACAGAGATGGTTGTCCTGGCAGGTTGTCCCATCGCTCCACAGGAACCCTGAAGCTCTGTTAGAGGGGTCATTGGGTTCTTGGTCACCTTCCTGACCAAGTCCCTCCTTGCTCGGTTACTGAGGTTGGTTGAACCACCAAGAAGAGTCTTGGTGGTTCCAAACTTCTTCCATTTCACAATGATGGAGCCCACAGTGTTCCTGGGAACTTTCAATGCTTTAGCAATGTCTTACACCATTCCCCAGATCTATGCCTTGGCAGTTGTATCTCAGAGGTCTACAGAGAATTCCTTGGACATGGACCATGAACTGTAGGACCTTATCTTCTAAATCACGTCCGATCAATTGAATTTGCTACAGGTGGACTACAATGAAGTTCTAGAAACATCTCAAGGATGATCAAAAGAAATAGATGCATCTGAACCCAATTTGGAGTGTTGTAGTACAGGGTCTGAATACTTCTGTAATATTATTATATTATTATATTAACAGTTTTTATTGGGTATTGTGTGTAGATTGATGGCAAAAAAATAAATTGAATCAATTTTCAATTAAAACAAAAATGGAGAAAGTGAAGGGATCTGAATACTTTCAAAAGCCACCATATACTGTATATGCCACCTTAATCTAGTGTGTGTGTGTGTGTGTGTGTTTTTCAGGACTCTGCAGCCGTTCTTTGAAGGTCTATTTCCTCGTGATAATCCCAGAAACACTCGCTTCGCCATCAACTTCTTCACCTCTATCGGACTTGGAGGACTGACGTAAGACACACCGAATAACTGAATGATGGACACAACACTGAGTTATGGTGGACATCAGAAATAAAACAAGACAACTATTCTCTCTCTCTCTCTCTCTCTGTCTCTCTTTCTCTGTCTCTGTCTCTCTTTCTGTCTCTTTCTCTGTCTCTTTCTCTGTCTCACTCTGTCTCTTTCTCTATCTGTATCACTCTCTCTTTCTCTGTCTCTTTCTCTCTCTGTCTCTCTGTCTCTGTCTCTCTCTCTATCTGTCTCACTCTCTCTTCTCTATCTGGATCACTCTGTCTCTTTCTGTCTCTCTCGATCTGTCTGTCTGTCTCTCTCGATCTGTCTGTCTCTCTCTCTCTCGATCTGTCTGTCTCTCTCTCTGTCTCTCTCTCTGTCTGTCTCTATCTCTCTCCAGTGATGAGTTGAGGGAACATCTGAAGAATGCTCCTAAGATGATCATGACCCAGAACCAGGATGTGGACTCTTCTGATTCTTCGTCTTCCTCATCTTCCTCAACTGACTCCTCCTCCTCAGATTCCTCCAGCCAATCAGATTCAGACTCTTCCAGCCATCGGATTCCTCCTCCAGCAGTAGTAGCTCAGGTAAATCCATCAATATGTGTGTATATACACTATATGGCCAAAAGTCAGTGGACGCCCTACTAGTTGTTGAGTTCAGGTGTTCCTCAGGGTTTGGGCTTGGCCCCTTAGTTCCAGTGATGGTAATCTTACTGCTACAGGATACCAAGACATTTTAGCCAATCGGGCTCTTCCAACTTTGTGGCAACATTTTGGGGCAAGGCCCTTTGCTGGTCCAGCATGACTGAGCCCCTGTGCACAAAGCCAGGTCCATAAAGACTTGGTTAGACCAGTTTGGTGTGGAGGCACTGGACTGGGCTCAACCCCATTGGACCTTTGGGAAGAATCAGAACGACGATGGCAAGCTAGACCTTCTCTCCAACATCACTGCCTGACCTCACTAATCCCCACAGACACTCCAACAGCGTGTTGAAATCCTTCCAGAAGAGTGGGGGGGTCCGACTCCATATTAATGCCCATGGTTTTAGAATGGGATGTCCAGCAAGCTCAGATAGGTGAGATGGTCAGGTGTCCACTGACTGTTGGTCATATAGTGTAGATAGTTGATAAAAAGAGGAAACAAAACCAAAAGAAAATCCCTTAAAAGAAAAATAAATAAATGAGATGAAAACCAGTGATCACGAGGAACGATTAAAGGAGCAGTTCACCTCAAAATCAGAATTCTGTTGGTAACTAGTTAACTAGTTGGTTAGCCTGTGCAGTTTCATGTCCATCTTCTAACAAACTATTGAAGTGAATGGGGTCTGGTTGGTTAGGGTTCATAATAAAGTTACTCATTACACTGTGAAGAGGTCTGAATTTGCCTTGTTTTGTAGTGTTAACTCGTACTAACTAGTACTTATGCTGTGTGGAAACCAACCAACACCCTCCTCTACTGCATCAGACTGTTCATTGTTTCAGTGTTTTATAAATGTAGTTTAGTGGAAAGTTAAGCTCAAATCCAGTTGTGATGCGTTCACTGGAGTTGGTCTAAAAGGGTTTTTGAAAATGTAATTAAATTAAACTACTCAAACAAAATCACATTTTAACAACGTCTTCGTTAAACATCTTTGTTAAATATAGAGGAGAATTTGAATTGAAATTCTGGTATTTTTATGTGTACAAATTTGTCATTTATACCGCAAAATAGGTACAAAAAGTACATCCACTAAAAGTATTTGTGTTTTTGCCACTGACAGGATCAGATTGTTATAGATTTACTGTAAATATGTCAGATTGTGGTCTCAGCAGTTTCCTCATACTGGTTCCTGACTGGACAGAAGGTGTTTAGCTGGTTGTACTGGTTTGTGTAGTCGGTGTGTCCAGCTCCAGTAGCCCAGTAGTCCAGTAGCCCAGCCACTCCACGATCCCGCTGACAGGATCAGATTGTTATTGGAGTCTGACAACATTATGAAAGGATCCTACAGAGATAGACCTTTTTTAACCAGAAACCTGTTGAACCTCTTCATGCAACAACTCACCTCATCTTTCAGATTTCAGAGAGACTTCTCCTTGAGCCAGACTTCTGTTTCTGGTTAACCAAAGGTCTATCTCTGTAGGATCCTTTCATAATGTTGTCAGACTCCAATAACAATCTGATCCTGTCAGTGGCAACAAACAAAACACTTTTAGTGGACGTACTTTGATCGGGCCACTTGCCCCTGCGGATTACGTTGCAGCCATAGCAGCCAGTTTCACGACTACCGACTGACTTCCATCCTATTGGCCCAAATTAAATTCTGGTGTCTGATTGGTCACTGGTGGGAAATCTCACACAGGAACTGACCGATCCAGACTCGAGAGAAAACTGGAGTCATCAACGTTAGTTCTTTGGTTTCTTTGGTCTGAAGCATCACAGATGGTTTACACAGGGTTTCTGGGTAATGAAGTCCAGACAGGTTTGAAACACTTTCCTTTTGCTGCCACTTGGGGTGCCAACCTGCAAAGTTGAGTGCCGCTTTAATGACAGATGAGTGAATGAATGATGGTTGGATGAACGTTTTCCTCTTCCTGTCATCCACCAGACTCCGACTCCAAACACAGGAAGAAGAAGAAGAAGAGAAAAGAACAGAGCAGGAAGAAAAAAGACAAGAAGAAGAACGACAAACCCTCCAACAGGAAGCAGGCTGGCCGTCGCCACGGAGACCAAAGCAGCGGCGAGGATGAAGACGACGACGAAGATGTGAGGAAGGACAGGAACGGGCGTGCGTGTGATGCCGAGGAGCATGAACGTGCACGTGACGTCGTCCGCAGGCCGAGAAGAGAAGGAGAAGTGAGAGAGACGGATGATCGAGGCAGACAAAGAGATGGAGAGAGAGGGAGGGAGAGAGATAGAGAGAGAGACAGGGGGAGGGAGGAGAGAGAGAGAGACAGGGAGGAGAGAGAGAGAAACAGGGGGAAGGAGAGAGAGAGAGAGACAGACAGAGAAAAGGAGAGAGAGAGAGAGACAGACAGAGAAAAGGAGAGAGAGCAAGACAGGGAGAGAGAGAGAGAGACAGGGAGAGAAAAGGAGAGAGAGCGAGACAGGGAGAGGAATAAGGAGAATAGAGACAGGAACAGACACAGGGAGGAGAGGAGGAGGAGCAGGGAGGCGTCGCCAAGAAGGCGATAACTCCTCCTCTCCATCCCTCTTCCTCTCCTCCATCCCTCCTCTCCTCCACTCTTTTATTCCACCATTTGTCTTTCCAGTCTCCCTGTCTGAAACCTGTCTGTCTGTCAGCCCTAGTCATCCACCTGTCTGTCTGTCAGCCCTAGTCATCCACCTGTCTGTCTCTCTACCAACCTGTCTGTCTCTCTACCAGCCTGTCTGTCTCTCTGTCTCCCAGTTTGGATGTGACAGCTTTTTGTATTCTTATTGATTTGTTTTGTTGTTGATGAAATTAATTGAGACAAAAATATTAAAGTTCCTCCGAGTGTTTTCTACCCAGTTTCTACTGTCTGGGGGTTTTTATTACTCACTTCCTATTTCTATCACACATGAAAACAACCTTCAAAGTGTGTGTGTGTGTGTGTGTGTGTGTGTGAGTGTGTGTGTGAGTGTGAGTGTGAGAGTGAGACAGACAGATTTACTGTAAATATGTCAGATTGTGGTCTCAGCAGTTTCCTCATACTGGTTCCTGACTGGACAGAAGGTCTGTAGCTGGTTGTACTGGTTTGTGTAGTCGGTGTGTCCAGCTCCAGTAGCCCAGCCGGTCCAGTCCACCATCCAACATGGATCATAGTATATTACATACATAGAGTACAGTAGTGTTGCTGTGTCAGCAACATTACATGAGACTGTCAGTTTGTCTGGAAGTGACGTAATGCTTTTAGATCTTCTGTTTTCTCCACCAGGAAATAGATGATACCAAATACTATCTTTTGATACAGCTGTGTGTGTGTGTGTGTCTGTCTATCATGGTTGACACACACACACACACAGCCCCTCTCCACTTCCTCCTCTGACCTTGAGCATCACGTCAAGGTTGCACAAGGACACACACACACCAGTGTGTGTTATGTGGGTCGCAGCTGTCCTGGACTGTGATTGGTTGGTTGTCCAGAGGAATAGAGGAACACGATTGGCTGCTTTGCCAGAAAATTGAAGAGCAGCTCCACTGGGACCCAGGAGCAGAAAGGAACTCTGGGAAATTACAGCAATGGCCTCTGTTCTCCTCTACTGTCAGAGTGTGTGTGTGTGTGTGTGAAAGGAGGTGAGAAGACATGGAGGTGAGAGGAGGGGAGGAGGAGAGTGAAGGTAAAACAGGAAGAGGAGTTGACTCCTTTCTGTAGCCTCTGGTACTCCAACTAAACTGGAGAGAGTCACCTCAGTGTCTCTCCTCTTCTGTCTCTCTTCCTCCTGTCTCTTCCTCTCCAGTCTGTCTCTCTTCCTCCTGTCTCTGTCTCTCTTCCTTTCCTGTCTCTCTCTTCTCTCCTGTCTGTCTCTTCCTCCTGTCTGTCTCTCTCCCTCTCCTGTCTCTCTGTCTTTCTTCCTCTCCTGTCTCTGTCTCTCTTCCTCTCCTGTATCTCCCTGTCTCTCTTCCTCTCCTGTCTCTCTCTGTCTCTCTTCCTCTCCTGTCTGTCTCTCTTCCTCCTGTCTGTCTCTTTTCCTCCTGTCTCCGTCTCTCTTCCTCCTGTCTCTCTTTGTCTCTCTTCCTCCTGTCTCTCTTCCTCTCCTGTCTCTGTCTCTCTGCCTCTCTTCCTCTCCTGTCTCTCTCTCTGTCTCTCTTCCTCTCCTGTCTCTCTCTGTCTTTCTATCTCTCCCACTCAAATCACACCAGTATTACCAAAGCACTGTCTCTCTCTCATCCCTCTTTCCCTGTCTGTCTCTCCTCTCCTCAGAGCAGTAGTGTGGAATGTCTCACCTATCTGAGAAGATCATTTTAGCTGCCTGCCTGTCTGTCTGCCTGTCTCTCTGCCTGTCTGTCTGACCTTCACACTGATATGAAACAATATTTCTGGATTGAAGCTGCAGACATTTTGACATTATGAAGCCAATAAATCAACAGGATCTGTTCTACATCATCAGTCTGTCTGCCCTGTTTGGCTTTTCAATGATGTTGGGACGTTATGGGGCATGTACCATTTCCTGTGGGCATGTCATATGGGCGTGGCCAGCGGTGAGCTGGTTGTGGCTACCAAGGTGAGGCTAGCGGCCACAGAGCAGGAAGAAAAGAAAGGTTTAAAAACGCAAACGTCAGCGTTGATCAGCTGTTGCCGGTTACTTCATCCTCAGGATACACAGCTCATCAAGATGACTGACAGGTGTTGACGTGGGAACTTGGCCAACGAGGGGGAGGTGTGTGTTACTAACAATACACTTCCTGTCTCAAGGAGGAAAGTTGCAGATTGGAGCTTCAAGTGCCAAACTGAAGCCTGATGGAACTGAGGACAGGTATGGAGCAGCAGACAAGCTCAACCTGCTGTCGGACACTATAAAAGCATTTTATTACATCTCCACATGTCACAAATGGGGTGGTGACGACTGAAACACACCTGGTGACGACTAATACGCACCTGGTGACGTCTGAAACGCACCTGGTCGCGACTGAAACACACCTGGTGGCGACTGAAACGCACCTGGTCGCGACTGAAACGCACCTGGTGGAAACTGAAACGCACCTGGTGACGATTAATACACACCTGGTGGCGACTGAAACACACCTGGTGATGACTGAAACACACCTGGTGACGACTGAAACACACCTGTTGACGACTGAAACGCACCTGGTGACTACTGAAACACCTGGTGATGACTGAAACACACCTGGTGACTACTAATACACACCTGGTGACTACTAATACACACCTGATGATGACTGAAACACACCTGGTGACAACTAATACACACCTGGTGGCGACTGAAACACACCTGGTGATGACTGAAACACACCTGGTGACAACTAATACACACCTGGTGATGACTGAAACACACCTGATGATGACTGAAACACACCTGGTGACTGTAAAACTACTAATACACACAGTGTGTATTTACTGACAGTAAGTAGAGGAAGCTGTACTCCCACAGACAGAGTGGAATATATAAACAGTTCACACAGACAGACAGCTAAACAGAGAGAGAGACAGGTAGAAGGAGAGAGCGACAGACAGGTCGAGAGAGACAGGTAGAGGGACAGACAGGTATAGAGAGAGACAGGGAGAAGAAGAGAGATGGACAGGTAGAGAGAGAGAGGAGAGAAACGGGGAGAAGGAGAGAGACGGGGAGAAGGAGAGAGAGACAGGGAGAAGGAGAGAGGGGAGAGAGAGCGACAGACAGGTTGAGAGAGACAGGTAGAGGGACAGACAGGTATAGAGAGAGACAGGGAGAAGAAGAGAGAGACGGACAGGTAGAGAAAGAGAGAGGAGAGAGACAGGGAGACGGGGAGAAGGAGAGAGACAGGGAGAAGGAGAGAGACGGGGAGAAGGAGAGAGAGACAGGGTGCATTGCAGGTAGAGATCCACAGCATTGTGAGATCAAGTCTGGAAATATAAATGACAGCCTGGACCTGCTGGGAACAGAACACACACACACACACACACACACACCCCGACTCTCTCTCTCTCTCTCTCCGGGGTAGAGCGAGGCAGGTATGAAATGAGACTGTACCTGCACCATTACCTAGATATTTGCATCAGAACACACACACAATGCTGCATGCATTGGTATGTGTGTGTGTGTCCTGTCTGCATGAAGTGGACGTGTGTGTGTGTGTGAGAGAGAGAGAGAGAGAGACCAGCCAGTATTTACAGTTTAAAATAGTTTTATGAGATCGTTGCCAACAACAGAACATGCAATTAGATCAGCCATAACCCTGGTGTTTACACCACACACACACACACACACACACACACACACACACACACACACACACACCCCATGCACATATAATCCAGGTGGTAACAAGGTGATTTCTTTCCCCTGAACGAATACAATTATTATTATTGAACGGATGTTAATATTATCGTGTGTGTGTGTGTGTGTGTGTGTGTGTATATATATATATATATATATATATATATATATATATATGTTGGCGCATGCGCACTGGTTTGCTCTCCGCTCGGCTCGTGCAGAGCGCGCGGCTCGTCTCTGTCAACAGCTCGAGAGTTTCTACTATCGGGACCTGATAGATAGTAACTAATCTATCGATCTAAACGGACACATAGAGATAATCAGATCAATCACATCGATAACACCAGCGCGAGGCTCCGCCTGAAGCTTTATTTCAGGAGGACTTGACACAGCGGAGTTGAGTTGCGGTGGAACCGGACTCCGTTACTTTCTTCCATCCCTCCATCCTCTCCTCCGGTAAGTCACCTTCCTCCTCTTCTTCTTCTCCTCCTTTCCTCTTCTTCTTCCTCTTCTTCTTCTTCCTTTTCTTTTCTTTTCTTTTCTATTAAAGTCGCAGTTGAAGTTGAAGGTTTTGAAACGGACTCAGCGGGTTTAAATCCGGTACCGAAGACAGCATGACTGGCCGTCTGTCTGTCCGCCTGCCCGTCTGTCAGCTTCCATACCGGTCTGTCTGTCTGCCTGTCTGTGTGTCAACTTCCATACCTGTCTGTCTGCCTGCCTTCCTGTTTATCTGTCAACTTCCATACCTGTCTGTCTGCCTGCCTGCCTGTGTGTCTGTCCGTACTTCAGGACCTGAACTGGTGAGTTGCTGTTTGTCCTTTATTCTTATTGGTCCTTACGAAACTGATCAGGCTGGTTATTGATTCCAACAGTTTATTATCAAACATTAATATAATAAATCCAACATGAAATAAAGGAGCCACTTTGAACTGGTTGATCCCAGTTGATCCCAGTGGATCCCAGTTGATCCCAGTCTGATATTGGGAACAAACAGTCAAAGTCCTGTTTCTAATATTATATATATAATTATTCAGTAACTAGATTATTATTGATAATGTGATCAGTTATCAGTCTAGGGACTGATACATATGATTTGGTCCTGATGGGATTCTAAATATTGTCTGGTTATTTTATTGACCTTGTCTCCCTTTATAATGTAAACCACCAAATCATATTTAGACTGTATGGACTATGTATCAGACTATGGATGACCTTGAATCACCTTGAAGGGTCTTGGAGGGCCTTGGAGGAGCCTTGAGGGGCCTTGAGGGGCCATCAGTAGGATCAGCAGTAGGATCCTGGTGTGATGTGATCTAGTCAGGAGACAGAAGACAATAATCTAAACTGTGAGGACAGAGACTGACCTGCTGTCAGTTGCTGTAGAGACAGACAGGTAGAGAGACAGACAGCTGGTGTGCTCTGTAGTTCTAGTAGTAGTTGTAGTAGTTCTATGTATTTTAATATTTCACTGTAGAAAATAAATGACGAACCTGAGGAGCTGCTGGTCATGATAGTATGATGTCACAATGGATGATATCATTGATATTATCAATACTGATATTAATAACAACAATAATAACAACTACATGTTGAGACATGCCGTATGAATTCTGATCACATTCAGGAACTGATCAATAATCAGTCAAGTGATGAATACTAACACTCATCTGCTGCTGGAGCCCTTGAGCAAGGCACTGAACCCTTGACAGACAGGCAGACAGACAGGCAGGCAGGCAGGCAGGCAGAAAGGCAGGCAGGAAGACAGACAGACAGACAGACATACAGGAAGACAGACAGGCAGACAGACAGTGTAATCTTATGTGTATTGAACATGCTTCATTATTATCAACAGATAATCCCTTACAAAGCCTTCAGACACACACACATTAACACACACACACACACACACACACACTAACACACACTAACACACGCACTAAAACACACACACACACACGCACTAAAACACACACTAACACACACACACACACACACACACACACTAACACACACACCCTACAACAAACACACTTTACAAATCTTCTAGGATAGGAATCCTAGGTCAGCCTGTCTGTCTCTCTCTCTCTCTCTCTCTCTCTCTCTCTCTCTCTCTCTCTCTCTCTCTCTCTCTCTCTCTCTCTGTCTCTCTCTGTCTCTCTCTCGCTCTCTCTGTCTGTCTGTGTATATGTCTCTCTCTCTCTCTCGCTCTCTGTCTGTCTCTCTCTCTCTGCCTGTCATGAACATGTTATATTCATTTTCACATGAGTGTAAGTAGTTAAAGTGTGTGTGTGTGTGTGTGTGTGTGTGTGTGTGTGCGCGCGCTATCTCTCAGTGTTTTATTGATTAAATAGACATAATAATTGATTACCCAGCATGTAGAGGTCCAAGACTGCTGTAGCGCCACCTACAGGCCTGATGTTTTTAACGTGAATGACAAATAGAATATAAATAGGAAAATATCTTATAACAACAGAACATGACAGATTATTCTCTGATGTCAAATTATGACAACAATAATTACCTAACTGCCTCTAGACTCTTTTCAACCCCTAAAGTACCAGGAAGTACTTTTCAAGGGACTAAAAGTACCACCGGCCCGTCCAAAGACCGATTAGGCAAGTTAATGAAAAAAGCTCTACTCCAGTCCAGTAGGTGGCGGTTATGCACAAGACTAGACAACGATGATACCGTACAAAACGACGGTCATTATTTGTGTGACAACTGCCATAAAACAAGAAGAAGAAGATTATTTGTGCGACACTGTAAGCATGGAGGAGATTGAAGCGGTGCTGCTGTGATTTACTGTTTACTGTTCCCAAAATGACCATAACCCATGTCCATGCGACTCCTCTAAACTCCTGCCACCAAAGTGGATCAGGGCTTTCAGCTAGAC
>JAXDDW010000063.1:862500-865000 GCA_034670385.1 Hoplostethus mediterraneus
ATACTCCTGTGACCCTGATGATCATGGATGATAAATAGTGTAGTACTACAGGTAGTACTCAGTGTACTGCAGTATTTGGGTGATTCTCTGAAGGCTAACTTGGTTCAGGTGCTTTGCTGCAGTATGTGTGTGTGTGCGTGTATGTGTGTGTGTGCAGGTAGCTGGGTGCTGCTACAGTGCAGAGTGCTAACAGATAGCCAGCTAATTACTCCCATTCTGTCTGCTATGATTTATAGAGCTACCCCTGTGTGTGTGTGTGTGTGTGTGTGTGTGTGTATGTGCCAGAAGGTGTGATTTATAGAACTAACCTAACTCCCATTTGAGAACACTGTAAAAACTGTGTGTGTGAATGCACCTGCTGCCCGTCTCGTGTAATATTTCGTCAACGTTAGTTTTCATTAATTTCCTGTCATGTGACGAGGAAGTGATGACAATAATGCAATGTGATTGGCTGATTGCTGCACACCAACAGAGACACAATTAATAGCCTGATGAACGAGTGTGTGAGACAGGCAGAAGAACAGTGTGTGTGTGTGTGTGTGTGCGTGTGTGTAAATAGGACAGCAGTGATGAAGTGTTCCTCGCCACTGGAGTCTCTGAGGTATTACACACACACACACACACACACACACACACACACACACACACACACACACACACACACACAGACACTGTCATCCGTTGGAAGGACAGCTGGAGGAAGTTTTTCTGTTTGGTTTGACCTGTCTGTCTGTCTGTCTGCCTGCCTGCCTGCCTGCCTGCCTGCCTGTCTGTCTGTCTGTCTGTCTGTCTCTCTGCCTGCCTGCCTGCCTGCTTGCCTGTCTGTCTGTCTGCCTGTCTGCTTGCCTGTCTGTCTGTCTGCTTGCCTGACTGTCTGTCTGCCTGTCTGTCTGTCTGCCTGCCTGTCTGCTTGTCTGCCTGCCTGTCTGCCTGTCTGTCTGTCTAGACTAATCAAACAAGTAGTCCCTCTCAGTAGGAGGATGCTTTTCACCGATTGAATAGTGACACATTTTAGAAATCGTAAGTAAAACTCCCCAAAACACTTTCACCGTGACGTCACCTTGAGATATTTCCAGTCTGACATCAGAAAATGTTTCATGATCTAAACCATCAACGGTAACCGTCAGGTTTTGGTGTCAGCCAATCAGAATCAAAGAGCAAGGGCTTCTTTCTAGACCGACGATCAACAATCATACAGGAGAAATCCATCAGAGGAGAGAGAGAGACCGACAGGAGATAGACTTATTATTCTCTCTTAAACTTAAAACCAGCTACCTGCCATGACGTGTGTGTGTGTGTGTGTGTGTGTGTGTGTGTGTGTGTGTGTGTGTGTGTCATGTTTCACTTCTATTAGTTGAATGGAGCATCTGCTGAATGTTTGATGAGTCAGCGTGCTGAGAAGGAAGTGATGTAAGTAACTTTGTCCTCCTTTTCCTCGTCTTCTCGTCTTTCAGTCTCTGAAACACCTCAGATTATCACACACACACACACACACACACACACACACACACACACACACACACACACACACACACACACACACACACACACCAATCTGAGATGTTCACTCTAATAGTATACTTATAACTTATAAAATACTATTATACTCTAATACTGACAGTCTAACAGTACTACAATATACAGTAATAGTATACTTAATCACTGATGGTGTAAGCAGTATGCACTACTACTATTACTACTACTACTACTACTACTACTATTAATATTACTTCTACTACTACTGCTACTACAACTACTACTACTGCTACTACTACTACTACTACTACTACTACTACTACTATACTACTACTACTACTACTACTACTACTGCTACTACTGTCAGTAGACTGTCAGTAGGCTGTCAGTAGGCTGTCAGTAGCTAACTGGGAGTGGTAATCTCTATTATTAGACCACATATTATACTAACAGAGCTAGACTACGCTACACACACACACACACACACACACACACACACACACACACACACACACACACACACACATCATTATCTGTGGATTATAATCCCAATCCCACAATCCCCTTCTGGCTCAACCAATCACATCCCACCAAATCCCGCACAGCCTGCTGGGTAACCTAGATGCAGTGGTGTTTTAGTGTGTGTGTGTGATGCTAGGTTTTAATCCCTAACAGCAAGCCTGTAATAAAGGAACATCTGTCTGTCTCTCTGACTGCCTGTCTGTGTGTCTGACTGCTTGTCTGTCTGTGTCTGTCTGTCTCTCTGTCTGTCTATGGTTACTGTAGTCATTTCAGTTCAATCATTGATTATTGATTTCAGTCTGTTTACATTGATCATATTGGTTAAATCTGCATGTGTGTGTGTGTGTGTGTGTGTCATACTATAATCTTATGCTGTGTGTTTGACATGATGTATGTAATATGGTTTACATTTACATACAAAACCCCAGTAGGGATTACACACACACACACACACACACACACACACACACACACACACACTGGCTGTGGTCTGGCTGCTGAT
>JAXDDW010000063.1:870000-877500 GCA_034670385.1 Hoplostethus mediterraneus
TCCTACCAGTCTGATCCGTCCTTGTTGTTTTCGCCTACCAGTCTGACCCGTCCTTGTTGTTTTCTTCTACCAGTCTGACCCATCCTTGTTGTTTTCGCCTACCAGTCTGACCTGTCCTTGTTGTTTTCTTCTACCAGTCTGACCCATCCTTGTTGTTTTCGCCTACCAGTCTGACCCGTCCTTGTTGTTTTCTTCTACCAATCTGACCCATCCTTGTTGTTTTCGCCTACCAGTCTGACCCATCCTTGTTGTTTTCGCCTACCAGTCTGACCCATCCTTGTTGTTTTCGCCTACCAGTCTGACCCGTCCTTGTTGTTTTCGCCTACCAGTCTGACCCATCCTTGTTTTTTTCTCCTACCAGTCTGAAGCGTCCTTGTTGTTCTGTCCTACCAGTCTGACCCATCCTTGTTGTTTTGTCCTACCAGTCTGACCCGTCCTTGTTACTTGCTCCTACCAGTCTGACCCATCCTTGTTGTTTTCGCCTACCAGTCTGACCCGTCCTTGTTGTTTTCGCCTACCAGTCTGACCCATCCTTGTTTTTTTCTCCTACCAGTCTGAAGCGTCCTTGTTGTTCTGTCCTACCAGTCTGACCCATCCTTGTTGTTTTGTCCTACCAGTCTGACCCGTCCTTGTTACCTTGCTCCTACCAGTCTGACCTATCCTTGTTGTTTTGTCCTACCAGTCTGACCCGTCTTTGTTGTTCTGTCCTACCAGTCTGACCCATCCTTGTTGTTCTGTCCTACCAGTCTGACCCGTCCTTGTTGTTCTGTCCTACCAGTCTGACCCATCCTTGTTACTTGCTCCTACCAGTCTGACCTGTCCTTGTTGTTTTCGCCTACCAGTCTGACCCGTCCTTGTTGTTTTGTCCTACCAGTCTGACCCGTCCTTGTTGTTCTGTTCTACCGGTCTGACCCGTCCTTGTTGTTCTGTCCTACCAGTCTGACCCATCCTTGTTGTTCTGTCCTACCAGTCTGACCCATCCTTGTTGTTTGCTCCTAGTCCAGGGCGTGGCCTACTCGCTGTGTGAGGTGTGTAACCTCCAGCTGACCTCTACTGCTCAGGCCCAGCTGCATTACAACGGCAGGTCTCACCTCCGGAGAGTGAGACAGCTTCAGGCTGGAGAGACTGGAGGACAGGCGACAGGTACAGTACAGCCACTATTGTTACTTGCCTGCAGCAGTATTAACATTAGTACTTGTTTTAGTGTTTGTATTAGTATTAGTATTAATATTAGTATTATTATCATTATTATTAGTAGTAGTAATAGTAGTAGTAGTAGTAGTATTAATAGTAGTAATAGTAGTAGTAGTATAGTACTAGTAATAGTATAGTAGTAGTAGTAGTAGGACTATTACAAGTAGTATTAGTATTAGCAATAGTAGTACTATTACTATTAGCATTGGTAGTATTAGTAGTAGTATTAGTATTAGAAGTAGTAGTATCATTATTAGTATCAGTAGTAATAGTAGTAGTAGTAATAGTACTATAGTAGTAGTAGTAGTACAGTAGTAGTAGTAGTAGTAGTAGTAGGGTTCTACTATTAGTATTAGTATAGTAACTCTGCCAGGGTTGAGGGTTCTATTCCCATACGTGCTACTGTGGGCTAGGGTGGATAAATGCTCACCAGATAACAGATGTTTTATTGCTTTTATTGCTAACTGGAGGTTGTCATGGCGATAGGTCCATCCAGCCTGAAGACTGGACATTGTCAAGGTTGATTGGGTCTGAGGTTACCAAGCAACACCTTTAATTCCAGGAAGTAAAATTCAAATCATTGGAGACTTCTGGAAGTATTCAGACCACTACGTGTCACAGCTGGTTCAGACAGACGGACAATAGTCATCAGAAACAACCACAAACTACACCACTATCAAACTACACTATCAAACTACGCCACTATCAAACTACACCACTATCAAACTACTCTATCAAACTACACCACTATCAAACTACTCTATCAAACTACACCACTATCAAACTACATCACTATCAAACTACACCACTATCAAACTACACCACTATCAAAGTACACCACTATCAAACTACAACACTATCAAAGTACACCACTATCAAACTACACTATCAAACTACACCACTATCAAACTACATCACTATCAAACTACACCACTATTAAACTACACTATCAAACTACACCACTATCCACTATCAAACTACACTATCGCACTACACCACTGTCAAACTTCACCACTATCAAACTACACTATCAAAGTACACCACTATCAAACTACACGATCAAACTACACCACTATCAAACTACACCGCTATCAAACTACACCACTATCAAACTACACTATCACACTACACCACTGTCAAACTACACTATCAAACTACACCTCTATCAAACTACACTATCAAACTACATCACTATTAAACTACATCACTATTAAACTACACTATCAAACTACAACACTATCACACTATGGGTCCTCACTGTAAGGGCGCAATGCAAAACGCCCTTTCATAATACAGTGGTGGCCAAAATTGTTAGAACACCTGACAGATCTGAAAATTTTGACCTTTTCTTGCCTCCAAAACATGCATCACCATCAATTTAACCACGATCACACCTGACAAGGCTTCTTCTGTGAAGGAACATGATTGTGTGACATTGACAGTGAAATAGGCCTAGCTTGTTTTTTGTAAGGAAAATGACGTAAATCTCCTTATAATGGCTCTATTCTATGGTTTATAGAGCATAATGATGACTTTGTATATATTTCATTCGTTTTATGGGTATTTTAATGGCCAATTGAACAAAAACAACTGAAACCTCTTAAATGTATGCCAAGTGTTCTAATAATTTTGGCCACCACTGTATGTGTGTAACGTAATACATCTGTAACACTACTGTTTATGACATTAACCCACTGAAGATATTCCCATAATTTCCCTTCTGTTATGAATTATGAATCATAACTTTAACCATAACTGAAGTTACAACACCCCCCCACCACTATCAAACTACACTATCAAACTACACCATCAAACTACACCACTATCAAACTACACTATCGCACTACACCACTATCAAACTACACTATCAAAGTACACCACTATCAAACTACACGATCAAACTACACCACTATCAAACTACACCACTATCAAACTACACCACTATCAAACTACAACACTATCAAACTACACTATCACACTACACCACTGTCAAACTACACTATCAAACTACACCACTATCAAACTACACTATTAAACTACTTCACTATTAAACTACATCACTATTAAACTACACTATCAAACTACAACACTATCACACTATGGGTCCTCACTGTAAGGGCGCAACGCAAAACGCCCTTTCATAATATGTATGTAACGTAATCTGTAACACTACTGTTTATGACATTAACCCACTGAAGATATTCCCATAATTTCCCTTCTGTTATGAATTATGCATCACAACTTTAACCATAACTGAAGTTACAACCCCCCCCCCCCCCCCCGATCAACCGGATCAGTTGGCCTATCAAACTACACCACTATCAAACTACATCACTATCAAACTACACCACTATCAAGCTACACTATTAAACTACACCACTATCAAACTACACTATCAAACTACACCACTATCAAACTACACTATCAAAGTACACCACTATCAAACTACACGATCAAACTACACCACTATCAAACTACAACACTATCAAACTACACCACTATCAAACTACACTATCACACTACACCACTGTCAAACTACACTATCACACTACACCACTGTCAAACTACATAACTATCAAACTACACCACTATCAAACTACATCACTATCAAACTACACTACTATCAAACTACACTACTATCAAACTACATCACTATCAAACTACACTGCTATCAGACTACACTGCTATAAAACTACATCACTATCCAAACTTATATTCTATGTTTTTTAGCAGTATAAAATAATATTCATAATAATAAATAAACCGCAGTGAGCCTTAACGACTTTTGCCCTGTTGCACTCACCATCATGAAGTGCTTCAAGAGGCTGGTCCTGGTCACCTCAAACTCGGTGACCTTGGCATCAACACCTCCCTCTGCAACTGGATACTGGACTTCCTAACCAACAGACCTCAGTATGTTAGGTTAGACATCCACACCTCCTCAACCCTCACCCTGAACACCGGCGTCCCACAGGGCTGTGTGCTGAGTCCTCTCCTCTACTCCCTCTTCGCCTATGACTGCACACCTGTACATGGTTCCAACACCATGATCAAGTTTGCAGACGACGCTGGTTGGCCTTATCAACAACAATGATGAGTCGGCCTACAGGGAGGAGGTCCGACAACAACCTGGCCCTCAACACCAAGAAGACCAAGGAGCTTATTGTGGACTTCAGGAAGTCCAAAGCCAGCACAAACACCCCATCCACATCAACGGGACAGAGGTTGAGTGTGTCGCCAGCTTTACATTCCTCTCTTGGACCCTCAACACCTCGATGCTGGTCCAGAAGGCTCACCAGCGTCTCTTCTTCCTGAGGAGACTGAAGAAAGTCCACCTGTCTCCTCAGATTCTGGTGAATCTGGTGAACCTGCACATCGAGAGCATCCTTACCAACTGCACCACAGTCTGGTACGGCAACTGCTCTGTTTCAGACCGGAAAGCACTGCAGAGGGTGAAAACCGCCCAATGCAATTTCCTCACAGCTCTGTTAGTTGTGGTGGGCTGGACTTTTGGCTTCCCTCATTCATTCTAATGGGGCTTCCTGTCTTGTGGTTCCAGCAGGGGGTCAGTCCAGGGGTCTTCCCCAGGCCGTGGGGCTCAGCTCCCAGCCTGCAGGACTAACTCCAGGTCCAGTCCTGGGCTCTGGCCTCAGCCCCCTTCCCAGTACTGCTACAGCTCCACACAGCAGTACTACAGGTAGGACCAGTACTACTACTACTACTACTACTACTACTTCTGCTACTACTGCTACTATTGTCAGACCCAGCAGTACTACAGGTAGGACCAGTACTACTACTGCTACTACTGCTACTACAATCAGACCCAGTACTGTACTAGTTGTACTAGTTGTACTAGTTGCTACAATACCATGGCAGGTTTTCCACTCCGTTCCATCTGGTTCCATCGGCACAAAACAATAAAACTTGTTCATTTATGTCTTCACTTTCATTCTATTGTGTGTGTAATACAGATGGAGTGTTGGGGGGTCATTGATAGCTGCTGGCCTGGCAGTAATACTGATGGATGACTTTATTGACCTGAAGCATAAATGTGGTCACATTTACAAATATTGAACATGCAGCTTCAGTGCAAACATATCAGTATCGGTATCAGGTATAAGCCTTCAGAAACTAGATGAGTGGAAACCAGTTAACCTTACTGACTGGGTTTGGAGTTGGCAGAGATAACATATAGAATAATTAATGAGTAATAATCCACATAGAATAATCAATAATCAATAATACTGATGGATGACGTTATTGACCTGAAGCAGCCAACTGTCTTCCTGCAGCACCACTATTGGTTGACTGAAGCTGTGATGTCATCTGACCTGGCTGCTGATTGGCTGCTTGGTCAGCCAGGTCACCATTACACACACACACACACACACACACACACACACACACACACACACACACACACACACACACACACACATACACACACACATACACACAGGCCAGAATAGCCTGCAGGAGCTCAGTTCAGGCCAAAGAGCTTTTCATGGTCGAGTGACCTTCACATAATGGACACAGAGAGAGAGAGAGTAACGTGACCATTCAGGCTGAGGGGTGTGTGTGTGTGTGTGTGTGTGTGTGTGTGTGTGTGTGTGTAATGGTACAGTATGATGGTGATATTTCCCCTTAGACAGACTGGCTGTATTACAGTTTTTTTCGATTGCTAACTCGCATCGGTCAATACTGAAGCCACTTTTTCAAAGCTCTTCATACAGTCTGCATCACCAACATGTATCTTGGCCAAACAGTTAATCTAACCTCCAAAACTCACTCAGACCACCAAAACTCTTCAGACATGTCTCAAAACAAGGCAACACTTACAGTCACTCATAACACACTAACCTGAAAACACTAACAACGGGGAGCATTACATAAATGATGAACTTTCATCTTTGAAGAGAGAGAGATAGATAGATAGATAGAGAGAGAGAGAGAGAGAGAGAGGGACAGAGGGAGAGAGAGAGAGAGATAGAGAGAGACAGACAGAGAGATGGAGAGAGAGAGAGATAGAGGGACAGAGGGAGAGAGAGAGAGATAGAGGGACAGAGGGAGAGAGAGAGAGAGATAGAGGGACAGAGGGAGAGCGAGAGAGAGATAGAGAGACAGAGAGAGAGAGAGACAGACAGAGAGATGGAGAGAGAGAGATAGATAGAGGGACAGAGAGAGAGAGATTGACAGTGTTGTTATTCTACCCTGTAGACTGATATGGACATATGTAATTACAGCTGCTGCACACAAAGGTGTGTGTGTGTGTGTGTGTGTGTGTGTGTGTGTGTGTGTGTGTGTGTGTGTGTGTGTGTGTATGTGTGTGTGTGTGTGTGTGTGTGTGTGTGTGTGTGTGTGTGTGTGTGTGTGTGTGTGTGTGTGTGCGTTTGTGTGTGCGTGTGTTTGTCATAGTTCTACCATCCTATCATTCTTGGATCAGCAAGGTTTGTTCCATCTACTGTCAGGCTGCTGTGGCCTCTGACCTCTGACCTCTGATCTCTGACCTCCTTCCTGTTGGTTGTGATGTTGCTGATCTGGGGACTGCTATATCTACTTCAGATTTGTACTGAAAAGTCAAAACTACTGGAACTACTGATACTGGTATGGTATAGTATGGTATAGTATAGTATAGTATAGTATGGTATGGTATAGTATGGTATAGTATAGTATGGTATGGTATGGTATGGTATGGTGTGGTACGGTAGTATGGTATGGTATAGTATAGTACGGTATAGTATGGTATGGTATGGTATGGTTTGGTATTGTATAGTATGGTGTGATATGGTATAGTGTGGTATGTATGGTATAGTATAGTATGGTATAGTGTAGTTATTATGGTATGGTATAGTATGGTATGGTATAGTATGGTTTGGTATTGTATAGTATGGTGTGATATGGTATGGTATAGTATAGTATGGTATAGTATAGTATAGTATGGTATAGTATAGTATGGTATGGCATAGTATGGTATAGTATAGTATGGTATAGCATGGTATGGTATAGTATGGTATGGTATAGTATAGTATGGTATGGTATAGTATAGTATGGTATGGTATAGTATGGTATTGTATGGTATGGTATAGTATAGTATAGTATAGTATGGTATGGTATAGTATAGTATGGTATGGTATGGTATGGTATGGTATAGTATAGTATGGTATGGTATAGTATGGTATTGTATGGTATGGTATAGTATAGTATAGTATAGTATGGTATGGTATAGTATAGTATGGTATGGTATGGTATGGTATGGTATAGTATGGTATAGTATAGTATGGTATGGTATGGTACAGCAGCTGTTGA
>JAXDDW010000063.1:882500-892500 GCA_034670385.1 Hoplostethus mediterraneus
GTCAGGGTAGTGTCTCTAGAAGAGGAAGAGGAAGGGTCAGGGTAGTGTTTCATTTATAGGAAGGGTCAGGGTAGTGTTTCTTTAAGAGGAAGGGTCAGGGTAGTGTTTCTAGAAGAGGAAGAGGAAGGGTCAGGGTAGTGTCTGTAGAAGAGGAAGAGGAAGGGTCAGGGTAGTGTTTCTTGAAGAGGAAGGGTCAGGGTAGTGTTTCTAGAAGAGGAAGAGGAAGGGTCAGGGTAGTGTCTGTAGAGGAGGAAGAGGAAGGGTCAGGGTAGTGTTTCTTGAAGAGGAAGGGTCAGGGTAGTGTCTCTAGAAGAGGAAGAGGAAGGGTCAGGGTAGTGTCTGTAGAAGAGGAAGAGGAAGAGTCAGGGTAGTGTTTCTTGAAGAGGAAGGGTCAGGGTAGTGTCTCTAGAAGAGGAAGAGGAAGGGTCAGGGTAGTGTTTCTTTAAGAGGAAGGGTCAGGGTAGAGTTTCTAGAAGAGGTAGGGTAGTGTCTCTAGAAGAGGAAGGGTCAGGGTAGTGTTTCTAGAAGAGGGGGAGTCAGGGTAGTGTCTCTAGAAGAGGAAGAGGAGGGGCCAGGGTAGTGTTTCTTTAAGAGGAAGGGTCAGGGTAGTGTCTCTAGAAGAGGAAGGGTCAGGGTAGTGTCTCTAGAAGAGGAAGAGGAAGGGTCAGGGTAGTGTTTCTTTTAGAGGAAGGGTCAGGGTAGTGTCTCTAGAAGAGGAAGGGTCAGGGTAGTGCTTCTAGAAGAGGAAGGGTCAGGGTAGTGTTTCTAGAAGAGGGGGAGTCAGGGTAGTTTCTCTAGAAGAGGAAGGGTCAGGGTAGTGTTTCGTGAAGAGGAAGGGTCAGGGTAGTGTCTCTAGAAGAGGAAGAGGAAGGGTCAGGGTAGTCTTTCTTGAAGAGGAAGGGTCAGGGTAGTGTCTCTAGAAGAGGAAGTGTCAGGGTAGTGTTTCTAGAAGAGGAAGGGTCAGGGTAGTGTTTCTTGAAGAGGAAGGGTCAGGGTAGTGTCTCTAGAAGAGGAAGAGGAAGGGTCAGGGTAGTGTTTCTTGAAGAGGAAGGGTCAGGGTAGCGTCTCTAGAAGAGGAAGGGTCAGGGTAGTGTTTCTAGAAGAGGAAGGGTCAGGGTAGTGATTCTTGAAGAGGAAGGGTCAGGGTAGTGTTTTTTGAAGAGGTGGGTTTTCAGCCTGGTGAAAGATGGGCAGCGACTCTGCTGTCCTGACATCAGTGGGGAGTTCATTCCACCACTGCGTGGCCAGGACAGAGAAGAGCTGTGACCGGTAGATCGGCCACTAGGGGCTTCTGAACGACGGGGCAACCAGTCTCCTCGAGGCAGCAGAGCGAAGTGGTCAAGCGCGGGGTGTAAGGCTTGACCATAGCCTGGAGGTAAGAAGGAGTTGTTCCTTTCACTGCCCTATAGGCTAGCACCAGGGTCTTGAACTGGGTGCGAGCTGCTACAGGGAGCCAGTGTAGAGAATGGAGAAGGGTAGTTGTGTGGGACACAGACAAGACAGATAGACAGGTCAGACAGACAAACAGGTCAGAGACATAGACAGGATTATGTTCTATTGATTATTAGAAGAATATCCATGTTCTCCCTGTGAAGTGAAATCATGATGTTGACCAGTGATGATGTCATCAAACCGTCTGATCAATATTGTTTTCTCCTGTCCCGGCTGCAGTGGTCTGTTTCTAGATTCCAGTCTTCTGCTCCAGATTTGTGTGTATAACTAGGCCATGAGAGAAGCCATTGGGCACACACACACACACACACACACACACACACACACACACACACACACACACACACACACACACACACACACACACACACACACACACACACAGCAGCCTAGTTATGCTTATGTATGTATGTATTTGCTCTGCATGATAATGCAGTGTGATGCCAGTGTGATGTCAGCGTGATGTCAGCGTGATGTCAGCGTGATGTGAGCATGATGATGTCCTGTTTGCTCCCTGTTTCCTGTTTTCGCTGCCCGGTGTTTTGCAAACAGTCTAGCTCCGCTAAACTTCGCAAATTTACACCGTCATCACGATAGGGAAAGGATACAGCCAGAAATTGTCCAGGAGTGATTGGATTTGTTGGCTGCCAATTGCGTTTTGGTAATCTTCCTTGCTGTTCGTTCTCCATCTATAGGACTGGGTAGTGGGATGTAGGTTTTTGGGCTGGTATGCCGAATAGTTGGTTTCTAGCCTCCTCAGATAGACAGTAATTTTACTGTGATCTGAAAGAGGCGCTCAGGGGCTGACTGTGAATGAGACACAAGGTTGAGGTCTGAAATAAAATAGTCGACTGTGCTGCTGCCAAGAGATGAGCTGTGGGTGTACCTTCCAAAAGAGTCCCCCCTTAGCCTTAACATCCCACTAATCTTTGTTGACCTTTGCCATAGTCTGGCTCTCTGACATTGTTGGAGCCATTTTCAATTTAATAGAATTATTATTCTTTATTATTCTTTGATTGATTGTCTGATGTGTGTGAGATTATATTTACCTAATTATTTGATTGACCTATTTACCTGGGTCAAAGGAGTTTGGAAATACAGTCTCCCCCTGCTGCCCTTTATTATGCGCTGTGGCCGCGGTAGGGCAGGACATGACACCACCTTTGTCTATATAGATCAGAGTAATGGAGGGGCAGGTGAATATGATTAGAAGGGGAGCGTTGTAGTGTTTTGATGGCAAGCTTTTTTTGTTATTGTTTTTCTAGATAAAGTTTATGTTGATGAATGTTTGTACGCCTGGATCACAAAATAAACATGATGTGATGCAACTTAACGAGAATCTCCGCAATTGTTTGGAAACAAATTGAGGTGAGTCCGAAAAAGCCCCCGACAAAGGACAGGGGCTATATTCTGTTTGAATTTGTTAAGAAGCCACTACAGGAATTGTCTGTCTGTCTGTCTGTCTGTCTGTCTGTCTGCAGAGACCTGAGAGGACTATGTAGTAGTTACAGTAAAGGGACACTTATCATGTATTGTATTGATCTCTGCAGGGTTGTTGAGACCAACAGCCTGTCTCTCTCTCCGCTGTCTGACTGACTGTAATACAGCAGACAGACAGGTAGACAGACACATTCTAGTCAGTGTGCTTTCCATCTCAGAAAGCTGCTGAACACACACACACACACACACACACACACACACACACACACACACACACACACACACACACACACACACACACACACACACTACACACATATATTGGTTTTCCTGTATCAGTGTGTAAGAGGAGACAGTGTGAACTGACTGTAACTCAACAACTGCTCACACACACACACACACACACACACACACACACACACAGAACGTCCTTGATACACATGCATAGAAATGACTGTCAATGTAATGTAATCCATAATCCTCTAATATAATCTTTAAATACATCAATACTTGTCTCTTCACACACACACACACACACACACACACACACACACACATCTCTCTCTCTGTCTCTCTGTCTCTCTCTGTACATCTCTCTCTCTCTCTGTCTCTCTCTCTCTCTCTCTCTGTCTCTCTCTGTACATCTCTCTGAACATCATCTCAGACTGCTAGTGGTGAGGGCTAGCATGAACACCAGGCAGGGAGAGGAGGTGTTAGTTTTGACCTCTGACACAGTGTTGGTGCTGGGGGGGGGGGGGGGGGGGGGCTGGAACTGACCCAGGACAGGAGTGGGTGGAACCTGCAGGTGTTTTGATAAAGTCAAGAGTAGTGGGCTGGTGGACACATGGAGGGCTGCCCCTTGTCCCAACAGTTGTATACCTTAGCCATAGAACACTGTTGTGTTGTTGAGGTTGAGGTTCCAGGGGTCTCCCTATCTGCTTGTGCTGAGGACCTGACTGTTGTGGTTAGGACATCGAGCCTCCAGGTTCTGCAGGGTTAACCAGTATAAGAGTGAGGCACTGCAGGGTGGTGCATGGAGAGGGACTGTCTTCCTTACCAGGGGGAGTTTACCTGGTCTGTCTGTCTGTCTGTCTGTCTGTCTGTCTGTCTGTCTGTCTGTCTGTCTCTCTTCACACACTCTTTCTCTCTCTCTCTCTCTCTCTCGCCCCAGGCTGTCCCCAGGGATAGAGTTACTTCTCTCTGGAGGAAATGGCAGCAGGAGATTAAGAAATAACACACACACACACACACACACACACACACACACACACACACACACACACACACACACACACACACCTGACGTGGTGGGTTAGGGGTTCAGATAGCGATGACACATGCCAGTCTTGCTCTGGTCACCTGATACACACACACAGACACACACACACACACACACACACACACACACACACTGGTGGGAGTTTGGCTAGTGCTGTTTGGAAGCTCTGTCGTTTGTAAAAGACAAGAGTAGAGTAAGACGGAGAGAGAGTACAGTAGAGACAAGTAGAGACCAGTAGAGAACAGAGGAGATCAGTAGAGACCAGTAGACAACAGAGGAGATCAGTAGAGACTAGTAGAGAACAGAAGAGACTGGTAGAAAGCGGTAGAGACCAGTAGAGACTAGTAGACAATAGAAGAGACCAGTAGAGAACAGACGAGTTTGTTAGAGAGAAAAGAAAGAAAAGGAGTTAAAGGAAACCAGTGGAGGAGGACTCAGGTCCAGGTAGGAGCATCGATCATTACATTACATTACAGTCATTTAGAAGACGCTTTTATCCAAAGCGACTGACAATAAGTGTATTCAACATAGGTAGGCAAGAAAACTACTAGTCACCAGAACGATCATCATACCACGATCACGATCATCATACCACAGGTCTGTCTTCGTCTGGTCAGATGTTCAGGTCACTCCTGCTTCTAGTTTTTCCAAGACTAGAAGATGTTTGGTAGATATTTCATTGTAAAGATTGTTCAAGTCAGGAGAGACTAGATTTGTAAGTTTGAATACAAGCTGTAATGGATAATCAAGCAGGTGAGGATTGGCAGCTCCAGTTGAAAGCAATGTTCACAGGTTAAAGGACAACCCCCCCGGTGGTGGGCAGGCGGAGGGGGGGCGGTGGGCAGGCGGTGGGCAGGCGGTGGGCAGGCGGTGGGCAGGCGGTAGGCAGGCGGTGGGCAGGCGGAGGGGAGGCGGTGGGCAGACGGTGGGCAGGCGGAGGGCAGGCGGAGGGCAGGCGGAGGGCAGGCGGAGGGGAGGCGGTAGGCAGGCGGTGGGCAGGCGGTGGGCAGGCGGTGGGCAGGCGGTGGGCAGGCGGTGGGCAGGCGGTGGGGAGGCAGAGACACGGATGGGCAGCTATCTGTATATATAGGGATGTGGTGGTTTGTGAAGGAGTGTCCAGTGGCTGTGAGAAAACCTGGAGTAGCAAGAAAGTAGGGCGAGGTGGTCTGATGGGACACTGAGCTTCACTTGGTAGTTTGGGAGTTGGTTGGTTGGTTGTGTGTAAAGACATTTACTTGTAAAGATACACTATATTGCCAAAAGTATTGGCTCACCTGCCTTGACTCGCATATGAACTTAAGTGACATCCCATTCTTAATCCATAGGGTTTAATATGACGTCGGTCCACCCTTTGCAGCTATAACAGCTTCAACTCTTCTGGGAAGGCTTTCCACAAGGTTTAGGAGTGTGTTTATGGGAAATTTTGACCATTCTTCCAGAAGCGCATTTGTGAGGTCACACACTGATGTTGGACGAGAAGGCCTGGCTCTCAGTCTCCGCTCTAATTCATCCCAAAGGTGTTCTATCGGGTTGAGGTCAGGACTCTGTGCAGGCCAGTCAAGTTCATCCACACCAAACTCTCCCATCCATGTCTTTATGGACCTTGCTTTGTGCACTGGTGCACAGTCATGTTGGAACAGGAAGGGGCCATCCCCAAACTGTTCCCACAAAGTTGGGAGCATGGAATTGTCTAAAATCACTTGGTATGCTGAAGCATTCAGAGTTCCTTTCACTGGAACTAAGGGGCCAAGCCCAGCTCCTGAAAAACAACCCCACACCATAATCCCCCCTCCACCAAACTTTACACTTACACCACTGCATCCGACGCTTTGCATTGCACTTGGTGATGTATGGCTTGGATGCAGCTGCTCGGCCATGGAAACCCATTCCATGAAGCTCTCTACGCACTGTTCTTGAGCTAATCTGAAGGACACATGAAGTTTGGAGGTCTGTAGTGATTGACTCTGCAGAAAGTTGGCGACCTCTGCGCACTATGCGCCTCAGCATCCGCTGACCCCGCTCCGTCATTTTACGTGGCCTACCACTTCGTGGCTGAGTTGCTGTCATTCCCAATCGCTTCCACTTTGTTATAATACCACTGACAGTTGACTGTGGAATATTTAGGAGTGAGGAAATTTCACGACTGGACTTGTTGCACAGGTGGCATCCTATCACAGTACCACGCTGGAATTCACTGAGCTCCTGAGAGCGACCCATTCTTTCACAAATGTTTGTAGAAACAGTCTGCATGCCTTGGTGCTTGATTTTATACACCCGTGGCCATGGAAGTGATTGGAACACCTGATTTCAATTATTTGGATGGGTGAGTGAATACTTTTGGCAATATAGTGTAGTTGACTGGTTGATTGGTTGCTAACTTTATCTGAATGACATCTTTCTGTGTGTGTCTGTTAGGAGTGTGTGCGTATGTGTATGTGTGTGTGGCAGTCATAGGTGTGAATGCCAGTGGTGACCCTGACTGTAATACAAGCCACAGCCATATATCTGATTGGTCTGGACACTCTCATTTCCAGTTTAAATAACTAGACTGACTGTTGACCAGAAGACCAGTAGAGACTGTGGTTGTACTGGTCAGCTCCCAGTAGAACCAGTAGAAACTGTGGTTGTACTGGTCAGCTCCCAGTAGAACCAGTAGAGACTGTGGTTGTACCGGTCAGCTCCCAGTGACCATCAGAAGAAGTTCATTCATTGCCTTTACCTCCCTATTCCTGTTTAGGGTACTGACTGGTTACTGACTGGTTACTGACTGGGTACTGACTGGGTACTGACTGGGTATTGACTGGTTATTTACAGGGTATTGACTGGGTACTGACTGGGTACTGACTGGTTACTGACTGGGTACTGACTGGGTATTGACTGGTTATTTACTGGGTACTGACTGGTTTCTGACTGGGTACTGACTGGTAACTGACTGGGTACTGACTGGTTACTGACTGGGTATTGACTGGTTATTTACTGGGTACTGACTGGGTACTGACTGGGTATTGACTGGTTATTTACAGGGTATTGACTGGGTACTGACTGGGTACTGACTGGTTACTGACTGGGTACTGACTGGGTATTGACTGGTTATTTACTGGGTACTGACTGGTTTCTGACTGGGTACTGACTGGTAACTGACTGGGTACTGACTGGTTACTGACTGGGTATTGACTGGTTATTTACTGGGTACTGACTGGGTACTGAGGGTACTGACTGGTTTCTGACTGGGTACTGACTGGTTACTGACTGGGTACTGACTGGGTACTGACTGGTTACTGACTGGGTACTGACTGGGTATTGACTGGTTATTTACTGGGTACTGACTGGGTACTGATGGTACTGACTGGTTATTTACTGGGTACTGACTAGTTTCTGACTGGGTACTGACTGGTTACTGACTGGTTACTGACTGGTTATTTACTGGGTACTGACTGGGTACTGACCACTGACTGACGTACCCCAGAAGAAAGATCATTTACTTGGACATGGAATTATGTGGGAACGCTGAGATAGCTTGACCTTTAATCTCCTCCACTGCTTCGCCACAAGGGGGTGCTATGGCTGCTGACAGCAATCTCTCGGACATGCTGGAGGCAATGAGACATACACTCATCTGAAGGACTTTTACTAAAGATGTCACCACTTACTCAGTTCCAACACTGGCCAGTGCCTCTGGTCAGACCATGTCCTCAGATAATCAGCTGGTTGCAGCCACTCAACGTCAGTGTTTGCAGTCTACAATGCAGTCCATTCTGGCAGAGGGAAGGGGTAGATTCATGAGCAAGTGTTAATTAAACTTCAGCTCCCTACATTTGGGACGATGGAGGACCACTAGTACCCTCTTCTGTACCTGGAAAAATATAAATATTGATTTCCTTACTTTAAATCACCTTACAGATGAGGAGTTAATAGCTACTCTCCGTAATGTATTACATGGTACAGCTAGAGATTGGTGGTGCTGGTGGTCCCATCGTAGGTTCACTACAACTTCCACCTTGCTTTTCTGGTCTACACTGATGACAAAGAAATAGGCCTGGGTGCAGTACTGGTGCACCAGACAGGACCGGGAACCGAGAAAGGTCTGGCCTTTGCCAGCCGGAGTCTTAACCACGCCAAAAGGAATTACTCTGCCACAGAACGTGAGTGTTTGGCTGTTGTCTGGTTCCTGGAACCAGAGTATGTACCTCGAGGGGAGTCTCTTCGCAGTGGTACCAGATCACTCTTCAAGTCAAGTAGAGTTTATTGTCATTTCAGCCATACATGTAGCACATACAGCCAAACAAAATGTCGTTCCTCACAGGACCAAAGTGCCAAAACACAGAAAAACCTTGGGTCCTGGCATTCATGTGGATGTTACTTTGACACGTACCACCTACCTCAACATTGTTGCAGACCAAATACACCCCTTCATGGCAACGGTATTCCCTGATGGCAGTGGCCTCTTTCAGCAGGATAATGCGTCCTGCCACACTGCAAACATTGTTCAGGAATGGTTTGAGGAACATGACAAAGAGTTCAAGGTGTTGACTTGGCCTCCAAATTCCCCAGATCTCAATCCGATGGAGCATCTGTGGGATGTGCAGGAAAAACAAGTCCGATCCATGGAGGCCCCACCTCGCAACTTACAGGACTTAAAGGATCTGCTGCTAACGTCTTGGTGCCAGAGATCACAGGACACCTTCAGAGGTCTGGTGGAGTCCAGGCCTCGACGGGTCAGAGCTGTTTTGGCGGCACGAGGGGGACCTACACAATTTAAGCCAAGTGGTTTAATGTTATGGCTGATTGGTGTATGTGTTTTGGGTAGCAGTGAGGTGTGGGTGTTCAAGACCCAGTGCCTGACTCATGATGGTCCTTCGGCTGAAGGACTTCACTTTCACTGTGGAGTATCAGAAGGGAAAATATAAGACCGTCCCTGATACCCTCTCCAGAACATCCACTGACGGAGACTGACATACTCACCCGATCTGTTCCAGTGTAAGGTGGAAGCTGGAATCCCCCAAAGATCTTCCCATCTCGATCCAGGCAATGTGGGAAGCCCAGCAGGATCCTGAGTGCCAGACTGACTGGTTACTAACTGACTGGTAATTGACTGGTCAGTGACTGACTGGTTACTAACTGACTGGTTACTAACTGGTTACTGACTGACTGATTGGTTCAGTGTGTCTTATAGAGTGGAAGGAATGCAGCAGATGTGTGTTGGTATTTATAGCAGCTTCTTAGAGCAGCATCTTACTGTAATGGAGAAAGGTTAGTTTCTGTATGTGTGTGTGTGTGTGTGTGTGTGTGTGAGAGAGAGCGAGAGAGAGAGAGAGAGAGAAAGCTGTAACTCGAGCTCAGAGGACAGAAGAGCAGAATTAAGACGACTCTTTCACCACTTCATTAATCACACACACACACACACTCATCTTTTCAGTCATCATATGTGTGTTTCGTGGTGTTAAGACTGCTGTTCCTGTGATGACTGGGAGTAAACCCAGAACACACACACACACACACACACACACACATACACACACAGAGGCGAGGCCAGAGTCACTGGTGGGGGACGATGTATTCAGTCCTCTAACAGCAGAATGCTGGTGGTTCGTTAGGATGTATTCAATTACAAAGTCTGGATGCAAATGCAAAATTCCCATTAAATGTCCGTTTCTGGAGGTGGAAAATGTTTGTTTCAATAACATTCTGGATAAGTAGTGATGGACATGCATTTGTGGAACTTCAAAGTAGCTGATGCACAGTTAGTTAGTTAGTTAGTTAGTTAGTTAGTTATGTTCATAGGGTAACTACTGACAACACAGCATGTTAGATCTGGATAGGACACCAGGA
>JAXDDW010000063.1:897500-952500 GCA_034670385.1 Hoplostethus mediterraneus
CTGGAGGCCTGAAGAGATTCAGACAGACAGCAGAACAGGAAGTGCTTGGTTTGCAGCCAGTAGGAACAAAGTCAAAGGTCAGACTGGTGACCCCAGAATGACCTTTGTTTCTCCTCCAGATGGACCCAGTCCAGAAGGCCGTCATCAACCACACCTTCGGCGTTACCATGATACCCAAGAAAAAACAGGTCATTTCCTGTAACATCTGCCAGCTTCGATTCAACTCTGATGTGAGTACTGCGGTTTGTGTGTGTGTGTGTGACAGGCAGGGTTACAGTTTAATCTGAGTTAATCTGAGCAGGAGACCAGGACTAGTCTAGAGATGGGTTCAGCACCAGGAGACCAGGACTAGACTGGAGATGGGTTCAGGACCAGGACACCAGGACTAGACTGGAGATGGGCTCAGGACCAGGAGACCAGGACTAGTCTAGAGATGGGTTAAGGACCAGGAGACCAGGACTAGACTGGAGATGGGTTCAGGACCAGGAGACCAGGACTAGACTGGAGATGGGCTCAGGACCAGGAGACCAGGACTAGTCTAGAGATGGGTTAAGGACCAGGAGACCAGGACTAGTCTCGAGATGAGTTCAGGACCAGGAGACCAGGACTAGTATGGAGATGGGCTCAGGACCAGGAGACCAGGACTAGTCTAGAGATGAGTTCAGGACCAGGAGACCGGGACTAGTCTAGAGATGAGTTCAGGACCAGGAGACCAGGACTAGACTGGATATGGGTTCAGGACCAGGATACCAGGACTAGTCTAGAGAGGAGTTCAGGAGCAGAAGACCAGGACTAGACTGGAGATGGGTTAAGGACCAGGAGACCAGGACTAGTCTCGAGATGAGTTCAGGACCAGGAGACCAGGACTAGTATGGAGATGGGCTCAGGACCAGGAGACCAGGAGTAGTCTAGAGATGAGTTCAGGACCAGGAGACCGGGACTAGTCTAGAGATGAGTTCAGGACCAGGAGACCAGGACTAGACTGGATATGGGTTCAGGACCAGGATACCAGGACTAGTCTAGAGAGGAGTTCAGGAGCAGAAGACCAGGACTAGACTGGAGATGGGTTAAGGACCAGGAGACCAGGACTAGTCTCGAGATGAGTTCAGGACCAGGAGACCAGGACTAGTATGGAGATGGGCTCAGGACCAGGAGACCAGGAGTAGTCTAGAGATGAGTTCAGGACCAGGAGACCAGGACTAGACTGGATATGGGTTCAGGACCAGGATACCAGGACTAGTCTAGAGAGGAGTTCAGGACCAGGAGACCAGGACTAGTCTGGAGATGAGTTCAGGACAAGGAGACCAGGACTAGTCTGAAGATGAGTTCAGGACAAGGAGATCAGCACTATTCAGGACTATTTTCAGGACCTCAGGCTGGTTCATCTGAAGAACATATTAGGACAGCCAGTCTTCATCAGATAGACAATCATGTACCAACATCTTACCAGGATGACTGGTTTGACCTGAAGATCCAACTGAGACAGACAGCTAACAGTAGCTAACATAATCCAGTATTGAACAGTGGTAGCAGTAGCTGGCAGCAGGCCTGCTGTTGGTCCAGCTCTTCCACAGGTTGTCAGGTCAGGTCATCAGGACATATGCTGCAACCTGATTGCTGCTGGAAGACAGTAGTTGGTTATCCATGTTTAGGAATCAGCTCTGTGTTAACTAGTGGCTCATTTAGTCCAGTTAGCTAACAGGGACATGGTAAACCAGTAGCTGGTCATACTGGGTTTTAGATATCTTCAGTGTAATGATGAAATCATTTCCTCATTCCTCCTCTCCCTCTGAGTCACCAGAGAGGTCAGAGGTCAGGTAGCTGGGAGCAGGGAGGGTTCACTGTCTTGCTCAGGGACACTTATCAGAGATGGCTCAACACATTGGCTGTTGCAGGAATTGAACCTGTGGCCTACCGGTCTCTGTAACCCACATCAATACCTTGTTAATGTATTGTTTGCATGTTATTTTGTACATGGTTATCTGTGGTTCCTATTGATCGTTAACAGTGTTGGCTAGTGAAGAACGTCCAGACCAGGTAGAAGATATCATTAGACTAGTCAGATTACACTGATCAGTGGTGGTTGGTACAATTCCCAGGCAGTAATCTGACATTGAATCACCATTGAGAACATTACATTACATTACAGGCATTTAGCAGACACATTTATCCATTTATCCAGACTTACAATAAGTGCATTCAACATAGGTAGAGAACTGCTAGTCACTAGAAATCGCAAGTGCATTTCCTTCCTAAACAAGCATCTAAGAGCAGAACCAGTGCTGAGGTAAAAGAGCAATAAGTTAGATACCTACTGTTATTAAACAAATGAGACAAATAAGTGAAGACAAATAAACAAGTGCTAAGAGGAAGGGCCAGGGTAGTGTTTCTTGAAGAGGAAGGGTCACGGTAGTGTCTCTAGAAGAGGAAGGGTCAGGGTAGTGTTTCTTGAAGAGGAAGGGTCAGGGTAGTGTTTCTTGAAGAGGAAGGGTCAGGGTAGTGTCTCTTGAAGAGGAAGGGTCAGGGTAGTGTCTCTTGAAGAGGAAGGGTCAGGGTAGTGTTTCTTGAAGAGGAAGGGTCAGGGTAGTGTTTCTTGAAGAGGAAGGGTCAGGGTAGTGTTTCTTGAAGAGGAAGGGTCAGGGTAGTGTTTCTTGAAGAGGTGGGTTTTCAGCCTGCGCTGAAAGATGGGCAGCGACTCTGCTGTCCTGACTGTGTAGATCGGCCCCCAGGGGCCTCTGAGCGACAGGGCAACCAGTCGCCTCGAAGCAGCAGAGCGAAGTGGTTGGGCGGGGGTGTAAGGTTTGACCATAGCCTGGAGGTAAGAAGGAGCTGTTCCTTTCACTGCCCTATAGGTTAGCACCAAGGTCTTGAACTGGATGAGCTGCAACAGGGAGCCAGTGTAGAGAATGGGGTAGAACAGGGTAGAACAGATGCATCAACATAGTTACAATTCAATTTCAGCGATTATTTTGGTTGATCAAACATGGATTCCACATCTTTGTTGCTGATTGATCGAACATTGATACAGTAGTGAAAATGTATTGAAACAGACAAAAAACAACCTGGTTTCAGTTCACATCCATTCATTTTTGTAGTTGATTGAACACTGAATCAATGACACCTTGTTATCTGGGTGTGGTTCTGTGTCCAGGTTCTGTTATCTGTTCTGGTTCTAAAACTGAATAAGTGTAATATGACCCCTATGAGAGCTCGGTTCATCATTCTTCTTGCTGGTCCTGGATCAGGGCGGGGGGCTAGTGCTTTGCTCCAGGGCATATCATCAAGGCTGTGATGTCAGCAGCACTCAGGTTGCTGGTAACATGAGAATAAGTTGGACATCCAGATGGTTTCCTACAGAAGACCAGCCAAACAGGACACGGCTCCTGATGACATCACAGATTAGTCTTGTTCTCTGGTTTCAGGGTTTGGTAGAGAGCTTGTCATGTGACCTAATGCTGCTGTGAAGGTGCAATATACGAGATGAAGACCAGGCAGAGCTTCATGAACATACATATTCTGTATCTGACAGTGAAGGATGCCAGAAGAGGAGTGGTATGATCCGGTTTTACTGCTGACAGTAATACCAGATAGTCCAGTCTAGAGGAAATAAACGCTCCAGGAGAACCTACTCCATGAGAACCTGCTCCAGGAGAACCTGCTCCAGGAGAACCCCCTCTAGTTTCACTGACATAAATTACTTTTCTCTACTGGAACCAGCAGAACTGGAGCAGAGTTTATTGTCTCCTCACTCACTGTGTTTTAGTGTCGTAGCTTCAGGATTTAATTTGGTTGGATAAACTTTATTTATACTGGTTGGGTGCAGGTCAGCCAGCAGGCAGGGGTTCAGTATCGTGCATAAGGACACTTCTACAAACTTCATTTGTTTCATTTTAAATATAGTTAGAACATGCTTTGCAGAAAATGAAAAATAACAAGTAAAGCCAATATGATGAACAATAAAATAGCAGTTATGAACTGAAAGCCGCTTACAGACAGACAGGACAACAGATTGAGAACAGACAGGTAACGAGATGCCTCGTTAGTGACAAGCCACTCTGATTAACCATGACTAATTTATTACCTGGTTGATTGATTTACTTGGGGAGGAGAAGAGAGGAGGAGAGAGGAGAGAGGAGAGGAGAGGAGAGATGACTCACTATGTCTTTCTTTTTCACCCACAAACTGATCCTCTCTCTTTCTCTCTTTCTCTCTCTGGTCTCTGTCACATAGACATTAATTCAGTCTAATAAGCTGAATCATGTTTGTATCAGAGATGAGTCATGGATCATCCAGACTGTCACACAGGGACATACTGTTAACCTGGACATTTTTTACAGTGCACCTACTGAAACATTTTTAATGTAAACAGAAGTTCCAGTTTGAAAATAACCATTACAACATTATACCTTTTTTTTGGTATAAATAAAAAGGTATGAATACAAAGTGATATAATTTGGTTTTAACATATTCTACATTCATTCATGTCTATTAGCAATAGTGCTTTGAATCCAACACAATCTCTCATCATTACCGTAATTTACATCACATTAAACACATCATGTTACACGCGACAAGCGCCATGGCCACTGCTGCCAGTCTGTGTATGGAAAATGAAGTGAAAGCAGCAGACATCTTGGATGAATATTTGAAACGATGAACTTACCCTAACCCAGCTAAAGCTGACTCAGAGGAGCCACCAAGTGCAGCTGAATGGGAGTTGAAGAGTGGGGTTAGCAAGTTCCTGGAAGCTAACATCACTGCTAGCCAGGCAGGGGCAGCAGCAGCTGCCACTGGCACTGAACAACTTGAATAGCAGGAGTCGGACCTGCAACCCACCCGACAACATCGACATCAGTAAGCTAACTGACTCTCCTGTGCAGCCTGAGTGACGCAGTCTATTTTAAATGAACTAGTCAGGTTTAATCTCTTTTTCTCTCACTAACACACACTAACAACATACTACCTGGACAATGTTTACAGTGTAAACTGGACATTTTTGTAATGCGGTTTCAGTTGTGATTGGTCCAGAGGTCCTGGTTCATTCTGGTTCCTGTGCTCTGATTGGTCCAGAAGTTCTGATTCATTCTGGTTCATGTGCTCTGATTGATGCAGAGGTTCTGGTTCATTCTGGTTCCTGTGCTCTGATTGGTCCAGATGTTCTGGTTCATTCTGGTTCATGTGCTCTGATTGATGCAGAGGTTCTGGTTCATTCTGGTTCCTATGCTCTGATTGATGCAGAGGTTCTGGTTTATTCTGGTTCCTGTGCTCTGATTGGTCCAGAAGTTCTGGTTCATTCTGGTTCCTGTGCTCTGATTGAGGCAGTTGTTCTGGTTCATTCTGGTTCCTGTGCTCTGATTGGTCCAGAGGTTCTGTTTCATTAAAGCATCTCTCTCTCTCAGTCCCAGGCAGAGGCCCATTATAAAGGCAGTCGTCACGCTAAGAAGGTGAAGGCTCAGGAGAACAAGGCGAAGACCAAGCTGTCAACCACTGGAGAGACCAATGGCAGCAGCTCTAGTCCCATTGGCCCCGCCCTTCCTGTGTCAAGCGCTAACAGCAGCACTAGTCAGCAGACAGGTTGGTGACCGGTCAATCTAATCACTAGTTATCAGGTAATTTGTGGTGGTTTGGGTTTACTTATTAGAAGATGAATCACTCCATAGTAAAAAACTGTCCCACCTTCAGACCTGACATAGTTGACAGTTATCGTTACCATAGCAACGATCTGCTCCAGACCTGAACCAGAAAGTCAATCAATTTAGTTTCTGTTAACCAGTGAACCAACCGGCTGTAGAGGTTGGTGGTGACATACTGGTACCAGCAGGTCCATGTTCCAGTCTGCTGGTTAACAGCTAGTAAGACTAGTTACACTAACTAGTATTCTCTCCCTCTCTCTCTCTCCACCTCTCTCTTACTCCTTCTCCTCTTCCTCTGTCCCCCCCCCTTCTCCTCCCTCCTTCTCTCTCCAGACCTCTTATTGAGTCTTGACAACTCCTCCTGTCCTCTCAAACCATCCTCCTCCTCCTCCTCTCTATCCTCCTCCTCTCCCAGTTCCAGCAGGGCCGGGAGTGAACCTCCCCCTTCCAGCCCTCCCTCCGCCTCCCCAGCCCCAGGCCTCAGCACCTCCTCTTCCTCCAAGGCATCTCCTCCAGCTCCTGCCACCTCCTCCCCAGCGTCCATCACCTTCTTGCCTGGTTCCCTGCTCCCACCCCACCCTTCCTGTCAGTCCATAACCCTGACACCCCCCCCCTCCTCCTCCCTCCCCCCCGCCACCTACCCCCTCATCCCCTCCTCCCCAGTCCTCCCACGCTGCTCCTCTGTCCATAGAGTCAGAGGAGGAGAAGGCCAAGAAACTGCTGTACTGCTCCCTGTGTAAAGTAGCCGTCAACTCCCTGTCGCAGCTGGAGGCGCACAACACAGGTACGTCACGTGACTGTATGGCGTGTTGTATGTGACGCTGTCATTACATGTGGCGTGCACACTAGTTGACTCTGTTTCATGATGTTGTTCTTAATAACTATTTGAATAACTTGAATAACAAAGACAGAGGTGATGGGATGTGAAGCCTGGTTAGGGGAAGGGGAAGGGATGATGTAACGCTAAGAAGACAAAAGGTCCAATACACTATGTAGGTAGTATTCAGTACGTTATCATCCCATTCTGAACATGTCTAGCTCTGTGTTCCCCAGCACCACCTACTGGAGCAAGAGATAGTGTTTATTGTCTAAATAAAAAAAATGCATTTGTTATAAACCTGCATCAGTCACTAATCCACTTAACCCTAAACTACGGCAGCTAATGTCATTTAGCACCAAAACGTGTAGCCCTGTGGATATGGGGAACCATCGGGGCTGATAGATATTATTATTTGGTCAGTGTGATAAATTTGGTTTCTCTGGTTGTAGGTTCGAAGCATAAGACCATGCTGGAGGCCCGAAGTGGCGCCGGTCCGATTAAAGCCTACCCTCGACCCGGCACCAAGCTGAAGAATCAGACCAGCTCCGGGCCTCTGAAGGGGTCAGGCCTGCAGAACAAAACCTTCCACTGTCAGATCTGTGACGTCCATGTTAACTCTGAGATCCAGCTCAAACAGGTAGATGAATCCAGATTACATCTAGGAAAGTTCTCCTGATGTCAGTGGTTTCAAAGACCACAAAGGCCTTTGACTGTACAAAACCCTGTTATGGAGAGTAAATCAGCATGGGGGGATTTGCAGTCATCACGGTTTATTTGGGAGAGGAACCTACAATATGTCACACGTTAAAAATCCCTCACGAGTCCCTGGTGGTTTGTTGGTGGGAAAATACATGTTGAACTGACCAGGGGCCTCATTTATAAAACTCAACAAACATCACCAAACATCAGAATCTACTAACGCAAGAAAATATTCAGATCTATAAACCCACCAGCACACCTGTACTCCTGCCAGTGTCCTCCCACTACTCCTCCCACTACTCCTCCCAGTGTCCTCCCACTACTCCTCCCAGTGTCCTCCCACTACTCCTCCCACTACTCCTCCCAGTGTCCTCCCACTACTCCCCCCAGTGTCGTCCCACTACTCCTCCCAGTGTCCTCCCAGTGTCCTCCCACTACTCCTCCCAGTGTCCTACCACTACTCCTCCCAGTGTCCTCCCAGTGTCCTCCCACTACTCCTCCCAGTGTCCTACCACTACTCCTCCCAGTGTCCTCCCACTACTCCCCCCACTGTCGTCCCACTACTCCCCCAGTGTCCTCCCACTACTCCTCCCAGTGTCCTCCCAGTGTCCTCCCACTACTCCCCCCGTGTCCTCCCACTACTCTTCCCAGTGTCCTCCCACTACTCCCCCCAGTGTCCTCCCACTACTCCTCCCACTACTCTTCCCAGTGTCCTCCCACTACTCCTCCCAGTGTCCTCCCAGTGTCCTACCACTACTCCTCCCAGTGTCCTCCCAGTGTCCTCCCACTACTCCTCCCAGTGTCCTACCACTACTCCTCCCAGTGTCCTCCCACTACTCCCCCCACTGTCGTCCCACTACTCCCCCAGTGTCCTCCCACTACTCCTCCCAGTGTCCTCCCAGTGTCCTCCCAGTGTCCTCCCACTACTCCCCCCGTGTCCTCCCACTACTCTTCCCAGTGTCCTCCCACTACTCCCCCCAGTGTCTTACCACTACTCCCCCCAGTGTCCTCCCACTACTCCTCCCAGTGTCCTTCCCACTACTCCTCCCAGTGTCCTATCACTACTCCCGCCAGTGTCCTCCCAGTGTCCTCCCACTACTCCTCCCAGTGTCCTACCACTACTCCTCCCAGTGTCCTCACAGTGTCCTACCACTACTCCTCCCAGTATCCTCCCACTACTCCTCCCAGTGTCCTCACAGTGTCCTCCCACTACTCCCCCCGTGTCCTCCCACTACTCTTCCCAGTGTCCTCCCACTACTCCCCCCAGTGTCTTACCACTACTCCCCCCAGTGTCCTCCCACTACTCCTCCCAGTGTCCTTCCCACTACTCCTCCCAGTGTCCTATCACTACTCCCCCCAGTGTCCTCCCAGTGTCCTCCCACTACTCCTCCCAGTGTCCTACCACTACTCCTCCCAGTGTCCTCACAGTGTCCTACCACTACTCCTCCCAGTATCCTCCCACTACTCCTCCCAGTGTACTGTCTGGGGGTCAGTAGAGGATCTGGGCCACATTGTGGAGAATCACACAGCCCTAATAATCTGACACACCTTATTATTAATAATAATAATAATAATAATAATAATAATAATAATAAACTTTAGTTATATAGCACTTTCCAAAACAAAGTTACAAAGTGCTTTAGTCTCTCTGGCTGGTCTCTCTGACTGGTCTCTCTGGCTGGTCTCTGACTGGTCTCTCTGGCTGGTCTCCCTGGCTGGTCTCTCTGACTGGTCTCTCTGGCTGGTCTCCCTGGCTGGTCTCTCTGGCTGGTCTCTGTCTCTGCACTGCAGATTCAAGTCTTGGCCGGTCTCCCTGGCTGGTCTCTCTGGCTGGTCTCTCTGGCCGGTCTCCCTGGCTGGTCTCCCTGGCTGGTCTCTCTGGCTGGTCTCTCTGGCTGGTCTCTGTCTCTGCACTGCAGATTCAAGTCTTGTCAGCTCCCACCTGGCTGATTGTAACGCTCTTCAGCTGGGGCAAGATGGCTGACTGGATGTTGTCTGCTGGGTAATGTAGTCCTTTCTCACAGTTTCTCTGGCAGATGCCGACCTGTTGAAGTGATCCGATCTCTGCTTGTTGTTGCAGCACATCTCCAGCAGGAGGCACAAGGACCGAGTGGCAGGAAAACCCAGCAAGCCCAAATACAGCCCTTACAACAAACTGCAGCGCAACACACTCACTGTAGGTGTCTGTCTGTCTACCTGTCTGTCTGTCTGTCTACCTGTCTGTCTGTCTGTCTGTCTGTCTGTCTGTCTGTCTGTCTGTCTGTCTACCTACCTGTCTGTCTGTCTGTCTGCCTGCCTGCCTGTCGGTCTCTCTCTCTGTCCGTCTGACACATCTCTCATATTATTGATGTTAATAGTTTGCAACAGTTAATCACATTGATAAATGTATTTACCTGATATCTCTTTCCCCTTCTCCTCCTCTCCTCTCCTCTCTCCTCCTCTCCTCTCCTCTCCTCTCCTCTCCTCCTCTCTTCTCCTCTCTCTCCTCTCCTCTCCTCTCCTCTCCTCTCCTCTTCTCTCTCCTCCAGACTAAACTGGCTCTTCAGAAGGACTTGGTCAAACCCTCCATCTCTTCTTCCTTCCTCTCCTCTCCCTTCTGTCCTCCCTCCTCCCTTGCCTCCTCCATCTCCCTCCCCCCCTCCTCCCTCACCTCCTCTCCTCTCCTCCCTCCGTCCTCCCTCACCTCCTCTCCTCTCCTCACTCCCTCCTCCCTTTCTCCGACCATTTCTCTCCATCCTCGCTCAACCTCCTCTCTCTTCGCCCCCCCCTTCCTGCGTCCTGCTCCTGGACCAATCAGAGCGACCCAGGGTTCAATTCTCTTCTCCCCCTACTGACACACAGCAGGGCTTCGAACCAGCAACCTTCTGTCCTGCCAGGGCTCAGTCCCATTCTAGACAGACAGACAGACACAAAGCCCCTTCCACCATAGAGCTTAAACTAGCATCCGTCTCACCTGGTCAGTCCTGGACCATAGAGATACACACCCTAGAGATACACACCCTAGAGATACACACCCTAGAGATACACACCATAGAGATACACACCCTAGAGATACACACCATAGAGATACACACCCTAGAGATACACACCCTAGAGATACACACCATAGAGATACACACCATAGAGATACACCATAGAGAGGACAGTAGCTCCTCCCCTTTCTCTCAGCTGCTCCTCCTCCTGTTCCTCCTCCTCTTCCTCTCTGAATACAGGGACTACTGGAAGCACTAAACCAGCACAACGTACTACAATCTGCACTCCGGAGTGCTTGATGTCATAGAACCCTTCGTAGTGAACTACTAGTACTACTAGTACTACAACTACTACTAGTAGTAGTACTACTGTTGATACCAAGTGACAGACCTGGACCTGTCTACTTCCTGACTGTTGCAGTGGAATCACTCGTCTACTTCCTGGTTTTGTTGTGTTGACCCTCCTGGATGGAACTTTTAACAGAGAATCAATGGAACTTTTAGAATCTAAAGCATCAGTTGAACTTACGCCACCTTTTCAAACAGCAGTGGTACTGTTAAACCAGGGGTCACCAGCCTGCTGGTCAGACTGGTGAGGTGTGTTTACCTGGTAGGGGTTAACCTCAGGTGACTAGTAAGGTGTTTACTTGGTAGAGGTTGGTGACCTCAATGGGGATTGGCTCCTCCCCCTCCATGACCACGGTCTTCTCTTCCATAAAAAGCTGAAGTTGACGTCACTTCTGCCTCTTGGATTACAGAGTACTTGATATAAGGACACTACTAACCGTACGCTTCTAATCTTATTAGTTTAGTTAGTTAGTTAGTTAGTTTGGTTTAGCTGCTAGTCAGCCAGTGGGCGGTCTTGGGTAACTTCTGCTTCGGTTCCCTATTGGTCAGTCTCTCTAATATTCACATGTATCTGTGTTATGGCTGAGGGGGAGAAGAACGAGAGAAGAGGAAGAAACAGGAAGTGAAGAATAACCGATTCATTGGTCATAAAGAAGGTGATTGGTCTGATGGAAGTAAAGGTCTCTGATTGGCTCCTTTTAATAATATTCTATAATGAGGTACTTTCATATCAGCAGGTATGTGATGATCTGTCTGTCTGTCTGTCTGTCTGTCTGTCTGTCTGTCTGTCTGCCTATCTGTCTGTCTGTCTGTCTGTCTGCCTGCCTGCCTGCCTGTTTGTCTGCCTGTCTGTCTGTCTGTCTGTCTCGATCCTCCTGAATAACTTGAAGGATCTCAGTCTTCCTAATGGTCAAACAGACAGGTGTGTGTGTGTGTGTGTGTGTGTGTGTGTGTGTGTGTGTGTGTGTGTGTTGATCTCTATGCAGTATGCTATCAGGTGGTGTGTATCGTTGCAGCTTCAGGTTCTTGGTGTTTCATGTCATGAACAATATTGAACAGATCCAATCGTTGCTAGCTCCTCCTCTCTCTGATGATGTCAACATGATGCAATAATGTACAGATGAGCTGCTTGTTTTCTATTGGCTCTGCTTGCTTGTTTGTTGATTTTTCTTTTAGCAATACAAGGCCAAGTCTCCTTACTGGGCCGAGTCTCAATGCAAGGCCAAGTCTCCATACTGGGCCAAGTCTCAATGCAGGGCCAAGTCTCCTTACTGGGCCGAGTCTCAATACAAGGCCAAGTCTCCTTACTGGGCCGAGTCTCAATACTAGACCGAGTCAGTACTAGGCTGAGTCTCAATAAGTCAGAGATCCACATTCAACAGGGAAACACAAATAGGATGTCACACCGTTTGTATGTATCGTTTCAAACCAAACATGTTTTACATTTGCCATGAATATAGAGAAGAAATAAATATAATAAATGTTATTTAACAACTCATTGTTAGTTATGGGTACCTGAAAAGAAGCTTAAAGGGGCAGTAGCATTGTGTTTACTGTAGTTGACTTTGTTGTTCCATGTTCATCTTATCATGAGTGCATCTCAAAATGATGGACGACACAGTTACAGCCTTACTCGGTCCATATGTAAACACAGAACACGTGAATGAATCAACTTTATTTGTCACATACATTTCTGCACACCCCTTTTTTCAACCAGCAGCTCACAGCTGGAATACTCCCTCCTGGAAGGATCGAACCAACGACCGTCCGGTGACGGGTCGGGTCACGTGTTAAACTAACAGCGTGTTGTTCCCATACATCTGTCCTGTTCCTCCTGTACAGTATTTATTCTCTGATGTCTATTTTTTATGATGATACGATTATGCAAGAAGAAATATTTCAGTTTGAGATGATGCATAATTATCTCTCTTTGTCATTGAATTTGTTTGTCACTTTATTTTATTTGTTTTAATTAAAAAATGCTGACAGACAGAGTGTTCTTTTTCCTTTTTGAATTTCTTGATAAAAAAACGGATCAATTTGTCATCAGTGAGTTTTTGGGGTTAATTATTCATCTGATGCTGCAAGCAGGAACAGCGTCCCACAGGGCTCCTGGGAGGACACCAGGAAGACCTGATGAAGGAACCAGAACAGCTTGTAGGTAACCAGTTGTGATTCGGTGGTTGATAGTGGAGGACTCTTCCAAACTATTCTAACTCAAACTCTCCAACTTGTAGATTTATCAGTTTATAGTATTTTTAGTGGTGGTGACGTTGAAGTCATGTGACCGTGGTGTAGTTCGGTTATAGCCTAACGTTAGCTTTTTACTTCTGGCGATTGTATTTACACTTCAAAAATCATAAAGTGGTTTTCATTTGTGAAGATTATCTTGCTGAACAAAACATTTAAGTATCATAAACTTCTTATTTTCTGCAATAATCCAAAATCCAATGCAAAAATCCCATTGGCTTTTTGTGGAGGGAACCAGGGCGATGATAACTTCTGATAACAATACGTCGTCCCTGCAGTACTCCTATAACTAGTGAGTACCACGCTGCTCTGAGGTCAGGGTTAGAACTGCTGCCTTCATTATGTCTCTCAGTATAGATCTGGTGGTGGCGTCACTCTCTCACTGAACACACACACAGCCACACACACACACATATACAGTCTCACTCAACACTGACACCACACACACACACACACACACTAGAGGCAAGTAGTAAACCCAACAGTACACACTGCCCCCTAGAGGCAGTAACCAGTTTTAAACATAACAGACATTACATGAACATGAACCAATTGGACTACATAACTGGATGTAATATTTCATCATCATTGTTTCTGTTGTGCCATGTACCACTTCCAGACCTTGTGATGACATCACAGCAGACCAGCATCGGGCCTCACCATGCCGGAAGATTCTTCCAAAGATGTTTGGGATGAAAACATCATTGTGTTGTGGATGAGAACTTGAGGCCAAAGACAGAAGTATAGTCATCCTTTGTTTTGTTTTGGACAGTAAGCCAGGTGAGGAACACTGCAGTCAACATTTTAGTTGTTTTTTTTTTGTAGCTAAAAAGTTTTGTTTGGATTCAAACAAACCAATGTTGTGATTCTACCGTATTTCATCAATACATTTCAGATTTTGTTCAATGATTCCATTGTGTCTGTAGTACTCTATGTACTAGTACAGTGATGTATTTACATGTAGTACCATAATGAAACGTATCGCATATTTTGTACTACAAACTAAACAGTGAAACTATCGGTATCTTGTGTGTGAGATCTAAATGAATATGAGTTATATGAACCAGTGCACGGTTTCTTTAAAGATATGAACGCACAATGCAATGTTTTGAACATTGGACAGCCGGTGTTACAAGTGATGACCCTAACCCTAACCCTACAAGTGATGACTATTGTGAGTTTTGAAAAATGACATCAAGGTTCTGAAATTAGTGACAAAGTGATTGTAAAAAACTGTAACACAGCTTATAGATTTACAAGCTGCTCAGCAGAAAAGTGTTTTGTTCCCCCTAACCCCTATAGGTACTACTACTGTAGTACAGTGGTACTACAGTACTACATACTGCAACATACAAAACACCTTGATGCTCTTTGACCCGTCAGTAAAAGCCTCTTGGTTCATGGACAGGAACCTAAGAGCGGAAACAGGTGCTCAAACCCTCAACCTCAACATGCTCCTCCCACTGATCTGCAGCTTCAGCAGCTCTTTAGCTTGAACCTGTTTCAGCCCTGAGGTCCACTGATGCTCAGCTGCTCTCTGAAAGCTGTTTGTTCCCTCGCTGGATGTTGGTTTTCAAAGCATACTGAGAGGAGATGGGGTTTGACCCCATAACCGTAAGAAGCACATGCAGCTCCATCTCCAAACCAGTTCCCTGTTCAGTCTTTCCTCCTAGCGTCTCAACGCTTCTGAGAGCGTTTCAGTCTCCTCTGGATGATCAGAAGCTTCATACATTATATTCTATATTATACTACAACATGCTGTGACATACTATGCTATGAAATAGTGAAAAGACCTGCACACACCCTGAGGTAGCACAGTGTGGTGAACCAGTAGAGGGCGCTGTTACACCAATCACAGCTCTTACATTCTATTACATACTGTATTATGACACACTATGATGATATAACATACTATACATGTTAACAGTGAAGGATACAACATGCATCATTATTGTCACTTTTTCCAAACATTCAGCTACCTAACTAGTTAGCCATTAGCCTCTACCTAGCCAGCAGCTAGCAGCTAGCAGCTAGCCAGGCCACATGTTCATATCACAGGAGTCTCTCGTCACATGAAAACGTTACCCACCATTCAAATGTGCAACTCTTCACCAGAATAAGACTCGGTCATCCGCTGATCAATTGACATTTTTGGCTCTGAAAATTCTGAAAAATGTTCTTACAAAAAAATGTTCATATCTGTTGGTAACTTTGATAAAAAAAACAACCTACTTGGATGTTTTTATGAAATAACATATTTGAATGTGGATGGTCAAAAAAAATCAATTCACAAAAACACAAAGGAAAACTGTCCCATGAATTAGTCCCCCCTTCCAACACACACACACACACACACACACACACAGTATAAAGTGAGGCAACAGTCAGCATTTTATTGAAAATAAATACATCTTTATTATTCTCATCATCTACAGTGATCGCTCCCAGCTGACAGCATCGACAGACAAACAGTGAAGTGTCATTAGAAGTGTGTGAATGATCGTTGATCAGGGAACTAAAAACCTGCGTTAACATGGAGGCCAATGCAGTGTGATAACTGACCTACGGTCTGTTGCTGTGGATCTATCTTAGCGTGTATTAATGCAGAACATCGTCTGCAGGATCACCAAGAGATCAGTACGTTTCCAAACCGTCCACATCACTCACATCTAAATACAGTTCCCAGGTACCCTGAGGGTCAGGGGTCAGGCACCAGGCCACTCCTGACAGACAGCCCTTGGATAAGACGGCTATTTTTTAATCCTGGATATCTGTCTGTTTACTTAATCCAGAAAACACCCTGCAGCCTGTTTGACTGACAGGATCTCAATAAATCAACTGACCTGACCTGACCTAACTCTAACTGATCTGACCTCATCCTGTCTGGTTTCTACATGTTTACAGAATAGAGAAAGATGTTAAATGATCAACGATCAAATGTGTAATGATCAATTATCAGATGCTTAATGATCAATAATCAGATCAATGTCTGTGTGAAGAGAGGGAAACTTCTCATTTCTCAATCAAACCAGAACATTTCCAGACTAATTCATATCTAGTAATGGAAAGGACATGCAGACAGGCAGACAGACAGACAGGTAGACAGACAGTTTGTGTTAAAGTGGTGCAGAGGGATTGATCACGGTCGTGTCCAGGCTGAAATGTTGCAAGTGATTTATTGATTATGATTGCAGTAATCAGTGTATTATTTAATATTATTGCACAGACAGTTGTCATTCGACAGGTGTGAATCTAACATGCTAATGTAGCTAAAGCTAGGACTACACTTCCTCCTTGCCCAAATATGGTCTGGTCAGGTGCCACACTAGACTCCTCCCTATAGCATGACCACACCACATCAATTTCATCATCACCATCACCATGACAACTTACTGTAACCTCCTGCTGAGTCACATTTGACCTCTGAACTACCTCATGACCTTGTGATATCCCACACTGACATCATCACCTGCTTAGACATTACACAGTGTAGACAGACACACACACACACACACAGGCAAATTAAGTTTCATTTTGTTGAACCAAAATCCTCATTAAGGCATTAAGGTGTCATTCTCATTAACTGTGTTGTAATTGTCATTAAAACGTAGTTCTCATTAAGTTGAAGTTCTCATTCAGGCTTGGTCTTCATTGTTAAGGTAAAGTTCTCATTAAGTTGAAGTTCTCATTACGTTAAGGTATATTTCTCATTACATTAAGGCATAGTTCTTGTTAAGGCACAGCTCAATGAGTTAAAGTGTAATTCTCATTCATTAATGCTTAGTTCTCATTAAGTTAAGGTATATTTCTCATTAAGTTGAAGTTCTCATTCAGGCTTGGTTTTCATTGTTAAGGTATAGTTCTCATTAAGTTAAGGTGTAGTTCTCATTAAGTTATATTTCTCATTAAGTTGAAGTTCTCATTACGTTAAGGTATATTTCTCATTACGTTAAGGCATAGTTCTTGTTAAGGCACAGATCATTGAGTTAAAGTGTAATTATCATTTATTAATGCTTAGTTCTCATTAAGGTATATTTCTCATTAAGTTGAAGTTCTCATTAAGTTAAGGTGTAGTTCTCGTTAAGGTGAGGTGAAGTTGTCATTAAGATACAGTGTAGTTAAGTATCATTAGGTGGAGATGTACTTCTTCTAAGTTAAGGTGTATTGATCAGAGGTAAGTCACAGGCTGGTCGAGCTGGTAGTACTGAGCCGAGGTTAATTCCTAGAACTAGTTGGTACATAGTGATGAATTAACTAGCTGGTTAACCATGAAAACACAGGCCCCCTCATCTGACTGGCACAGTAGTACTGGTTATGGTGATGTAAGTAGTACATAGTGGTTTGTGGTTAGTTCATTGATGCTTGTACAGTGGTGGTGGTTATTATGGTTAAGGTACAGTTTATCCATGTGAGTGGTCATGGTACAGACAGTGAAGTTGTGGTTATACTGGTGTAGTACTGGTTGTACTGGTGTGGTACTGGTTGTACTGGTGTAGTACATGTTGTACTGGTTAAGTACTGGTTGTACTGTTGTAATACAAGGTGCGCTGGTGTAGTACTGGTTGTACTGGTGTAGTACTGGTTGTACTGTTTGTATTAGTGTAATACTGGTGTAGTACTGGTTGCACTGATTGTAGTACTGGTGTAGTACTGGTTGTACTGGTGTAGTACTGGTTGCACTGGTGTACATCAGGTCAGTCCAGATGGAGGAACTGGGATGAAGTCAAGCCAGTGTTTCAGACAGAACAGAAACCCAGTGAAGCATGATGGTGATGGTAAGCATGATGGTGATGGTGATCATGATGGTGATGTCTATACAGGAATGCTGACAGTAGAGGAGCTGTTGTGTTCAGCCATGTTAACATCAGTGGGTAACAGTCCACTGGTCCTACTAACCATTAGGACAGAGAGGTGCTGTAGTAGCAGTACTAGTACTAGTAGTAGTAGAAGTAGTACTAGTGGTGGCAGTAGGAGTACTAGTAGTAGTAGTAGTAGTAGTAGTGGTGGCAGTAGGAGTGGTAGTGTGAGACAACATATCACTGTTGGTTTGGGTAGAAGCAAGTCTGGACCAGTGCTCCCAGTCCACACTACCACAGATTACCAGTTAACTGGAAACCTGAAATTACCAGAGTTAACTGGACACCAGTTATCTGGACACCAGGGAAAGAAGGTGACGTGTTCAGGTGCACATGCTATCAACAGTGTTACAGACATACAGTGTTACAGTCACATAGTGTTACACAGTGTAATACAGGCATACAGTGTCACAGACAGTGCTGTTGCTAATGCTGTGGTTACTAAGGCTGTAGTTAGGGGCGGTGCTCTGCTGTTGCCATGACTACAGGGGGTATTGTCCAGTTGCTGGGGGCGATCTCCGCGGCGATGCAGCGGCCAGCAGCTTGTGGTACACCTCCTGGCGGACTTCCTGCTCCACACTTTCTCTGATCTGGAAAGAAGAAACTGTTTTTAACAAACCTTTTACTGTCTCAGGTGTCTCCAACAAGGTCCTCTGTTTTAGCTAGCAGCACTACACACATGCATTGTGGGAACTGTGAGCGTGGCTCCTGCTGTTTTTCTGGTGGTGCAGAAAGATAAACCAGCCACACTGTACTATGTTCTACACTTCACTGAGTGGCTTGTTACTATTACTGGACATGGTGAGAACCACTTCCTGTACCACCACTTCCTGTACCCCCACTTCCTGGTTGGAAACAGACAGGTCAACCCTCTGCCTAACATGAGGAGAGACACTGACCATGTGATCTCACTGATCTTAGATCTTGTAGGAGAATACCAGACGATCAGGTTAGCCTCGACCCGGTTAAATTCTGCCAGTGTTCAGGTTAACCTCGACCTGGTTAAGCTGAAAGCAACATGGAATGTTAACTACCAGTGTTATTATGGGATGTTAACTCTACCAGTGTTACTATGGGATGTTAACTACCAGTGTTACTACGGGATGTTAACTACCAGTGTTATTACAGGATGTTTACTACCAGTGTTACTATGGGATGTTAACTCTACCAATGTTACTATGGGATGTTAACTACCAGTGTTATTATGGGATGTTAACTACCAGTGTTATTATGGGATGTTAACTCTACCAGTGTTACTATGGGATGTTAACTACCAGTGTTATTATGGGATGTTAACTACCAGTGTTACTATGGGATGTTAACTCTACCAGTGTTATTACGGGATGTTAACTACCAGTGTTACTATGGGATGTTAACTACCAGTGTTATTATGGGATGTTAACTCTACCAGTGTTATTATGGGATGTTAACTACCAGTGTTACTATGGGATGTTAACTCTACCAGTGTTATTACGGGATGTTAACTACCAGTGTTACTATGGGACGTTAACTCTACCAGTGTTATTATGGGATGTTAATTCTACCAGTGTTATTATGGGACGTTAATTCTACCAGTGTTATTACGGGATGTTAACTACCAGTGTTACTATGGGATGTTAACTCTACCAGTGTTACTATGGGATGTTAACTACCAGTGTTACTATGGGATGTTAACTACCAGTGTTATTATGGGATGTTAACTACCAGTGTTTATTTCATATTTACAGACTCTGGGAAATAAAACAATGTTGCCTGCTACCTCTCTGATCAGCTGCTGGAGGTTCTCCAACTTGACTCCTCCTGCTCCTCCTTCTGCTCGTGCTTCTGCCCCTCCTCCTGCTCCTCCTGCTCCTTCTCTCTCCTTTCCTCTTCCTCCTCCATCCCTCTCTCCTTCCTCCTCTGTTTGTGTGTTGGGTCGAGGAGGGGGGGCGGGAGTTATGTTGACTGATGCCCGGTACACCTCTGGTGTCTGCTCCCTGCCTCCTCTGATAGGACTCAATGATCGGGAGGAGGGAACAGTGGAGGGGGCGTGGCCTTCATAGCCGAGCTCTGATTGGAGGAAGAGCTGCTCTCTGAGGAGGTCAGACATCTGGACAAACAGACAGGAGAAACTCTAGATACATGACAGAGGAATGATAATAAACCAGGAAGTGTTTAGCATGCTACTCTAAACGTGTGTGGGTATATCTGTGTGTATGTCTTTTGGGGTGTGTGTGTGTGTGTGTGTGTGTGTGTGTGTGTGTGTGTGTGTGTGTGTGTATGTGAACTGACCGGCTCCATAGCTCTCAGTGCTGAGGAAGTGGACAGACTGTCAACACTACTGTCTCCATGGAGACCCTGAGGGGGAGAGGACAGATTTTTACAGACGAGACATTATTGAGCTCTGTGGGAAGATTGGCTGTTTTGAATTTTGTCCCTTTCAAATATTGTATTGTTTTCCTCTGACTGGGTTACCGTGCAGTGTGTGTGTGTGTTACCGTGCGGTGTGTGTGTGTGTGTGTTACCGTGCGGTGTGTGTGTGTGTTACCATGCGGTGTGTGTGTGTGTTACCGTGCGGTGTGTGTGTTGTGTCAGGTCTATCAGTCGGTCCTCCAGTTGTTGTTCTAGTTCCTGTAGTTCCTGCCTGACTGCCGACCGGAGAGACTGGAGCTGCTCAGCCTGCAGCCTACACACACACACACACACACACACACACACACACACACACACACACACAACACACACAACACACAACAGCTTGATAACAACACTGTTTGTGGATTTATTCCAGACTACTGTAGAAGTGTGTGTCTGTGTGTGTGTGTGTGTGTGTGTGTGTGTGTGTGTGTGTGTGTGTGTGTGTGTGTGTGTGTGTTACCTGTCGGACGGGCTCAGGTGTGTGTAGACCAGAGCCTGCTGTCGGATGATTGACAGCTCCAGGTCCATCATGTGGCTACGGAACAAATTCAGACTCTGCCTCCTCTGCTGTAACTCGACCACAGACTGCAGGGAGAGAGACAGATAATAACAGCAATGATTACACACATATTAAAAAAAGAAAAATAATATGGAAATGGTCTTCTATTGCCCCTCCACAGGCAGGTCAGAGGTCAGGGGTCAGCAGGGTGGGTGTCCTAATACTCCTGACATATAGATGTTTACAAGAACCAGCTACAACCTGGTGAACATGATCAGCATGCAGGCGTATGTAGGAATGAAGCACGGGATGGAGGGATAAAGGATGAGTAATGAAGCATGAGTGATGAAGCATGAGGGATGAAGCTTGAGTGATGAAGCATGAGTGATGAAGGATGAGTGATGAAGGATGAGGGATGAAGGATGAGTGATGAATGATGAGGTTTAGGGATAAGGGATGTGATGAAGGATGAGGGATGACGCATGAGTGATGAAGCATGGGTGATGAAGGATGAAGGATGAGTGATGAAGGATGAGGGATGAAGAATGAGTGATGAAGCATGGGTGATGAAGCATGAGGGATGAAGCATGAGGGATGAAGGATGAGTGATGAAGGATGAGTGATGAGGTTTAGGGATAAAGGATGTGATGAAGGATGAGGGATGAAGCATGAGGGATGAAGCATGAGGAATGATGGATGAGTGATGAAGGAGGAGTGATGGAGGATGAGTGATGATGGATGAGTGATGAAGTATGAGTGATGGAGGATGAGTGATGAGGTTTAGGGATAAGGGATGTGATAAAGGATGAGGGATGAAGCATGAGTGATGAAGCATGAGGGATGGGGCATGAAGCATGATGGATGAGTGATGAAGGATGAGTGATGAATGATGAGGTTTAGGGATAAGGGATGTGATGAAGGATGAGTGATGAAGGATGACTGATGGAGGATGAGGAATGAAGGATGAATGATGAGGTTTAGGGATAAGGGATGTGATGAAGGATGAGTGATGAGGGATGAGGGTACCTGGTCGGACAGGGCTGCTCTGTGATCGCTGAACATGTCTGGAGTGTCTGCTGAGCTCTGGAGAGAGGACAGTGATGCCAGGACAGGAAGTAGATCAGAGTGAAGTCAGGACAGGAAGTAGATCAAGTCGAGCTGGAATTCTCTCATCCTAGAAATACTAACAGCTGATACTGGTTTAACACTGAGGACTACCCAGGCTAACTGGACCAGGGACTAACTGGTCCAAATCTACCATTTACCAGTCCACAGGAAGTTATGTAATGTTATGTAACTATACCGGGGACCGACCAGGGACCGACCTAGGTCTAACCATGTGGGTCTAACTATACTGGGGACCGACCTGGGTCTAACCATGTGGGTCTAACTATACTGGGGACCGACCTGGGTCTAACCATGTGGGTCTAACTATACTGGGGACCGACCTGAGTCTAACCATGTGGGTCTAACTAGACCAGGGACCGACCTGGGTCTAACCATGTGGGTCTAACTATACCGGGGACGGACCTAGGTTTAACCATGTGGGTCTAACTATACCGGAGACCGACCTAGGTCTAACCATGTGGGTCTAACTATACTGGAGACCGACCTAGGTCTAACCATGTGGGTCTAACTATACAGAGGACCGACCTGGGTCTAACCATGTGGGTCTAACTATACCGGGGACCAACCTGGGTCTGACTATGTGGGTCTAACTATACCGGGTACCGACCTAGGTCTAACTATACCGGAGACTGACCTAGATCTAACCATGTGGGTCTAACTATACCGGGGACCGACCTGGGTCTAACCATGTGGGTCTAACTATACCGGGGACCGACCTAGGTCTAACCATGTGGGTCTAACTATACCGGGGACTGACCTGGTTCAGGCTGTGTACTGTTCCTCTGATGTCGTGGAGAACTCTCCTCAGCTGCATCTCAGTACTGGACGGGCCCTGGAGGGAGCCTGGGGCTACAGTAGGAGCTAGCCCAGGGAAGAGGCTCTGTCCTGAGGCTGATGCAGGGCGTTGGGTGGGGCTGTGGGTAGGGGGGTAGGGGAAGGGCAAGTGGGGGTGCAGGTTGTAACCATAGTAACCATGGTAGGGTGAGACATATGGGGAGCCAAGAGGAGGGCTGTAGTAGGGTGATTGATGACTGTATGAACCAATAGGCAACTGAGGTCTGTGGCCCTGATGGGGCATTAGGGGAGTTCCAGGCTGATGCAGGTTTGAGAAGGTGCTGTGCTGGGGGATTGTGGGAGTTGAAGGCTGGTGTAGACTGCCTAGACTACTATGATGGGGTAAGGAGGGGTAGTGAAACAGGTTAGGAAGACTGGAGTATGTATGGAGGGCGTAGGGGTTGGGGTACTGGTGGGCTGGATGTGGGGCAAAGGGATTAGGGCTGGGATTAAGGTTTGGGTGAGGATTAGCGTATTGTGGAGGAGGGTCTGGGGTATAGGGATTAGGGTTATAGGGGAACATCACTGGCCCAGAGTTCCAGCTTGGCTGGTTCTGACTGGTATTTGTGTTCTGATATAACTGGTCAGACTGTTGCTGATTGGAGCAGAGATCAGGAACACTCTGGGTGCTCCAGGAGTGGGTGTGGCCTCCCAGTGACTTCTCCAGCCAATCAGGAGGAGGACTGGGGCTCTGCAGTGAATAGGACGACCGCATTAGGTAGTGTGGGATGGGTTTAGGACACAAGGGGGTGGGAGCTTCTGTGTGTGGCCTCGGTGATTGGCTGTTAGTGTGAGTGGAGGCAGGGTTTACGATCAGAGTAGAGAGACAGTTGGCTTGTTCTTCTTCCTCTTCCTCCTCCTCCTCCCCTCCCTCCTCCTCCCCTCCCTCCTCCTGGCAGTATTTATAGGAGTATTTGGGGGGGGTGCAGGACGCCGCCCCCCTCCTAAACTGGATCCTGACGGAGGAGACGACCCGGGAGGGGGCGAGGAGGGAGGAAGGCAGAGAGCAGGATTTCTGGAGGGGGACTCTCCCTCTTCCTCTCCCCGGGGTTCGGTGTGTCTCGCTGGGCTGCGGCTCTACTTGTTGCCCCGGCTCCCGGCAGATGGACCAGGCCGGGCGCCGCTGGATCTGTTTAGCTCGGTTTAGAGCGCTCTGGACCAGAGAGGACGGACTGGGAGGACAGAGTGGACCAGTACCATCCAACACAACACACTCCGCCTGGGAACACACACTGTGACTGGGCACATCCTGAACACATCCTGTGTGTGGGCTTGGGACTGCAGTGGAAGGGTTCTGGATCTGGGTGTGTTCAGGTTCTAGTATGGTCCTGTTCTCAGTCTCAATCAGCTCCTGGTTCTGGGTCTCATCCTGCTGTGCTCTGATTGGTTCATTCTTGGGGAGCTGGTGGACTGAGTATTGCAAAACTTCTTCAGAATTCCCATCATGCTCCTCTGCTCCTCTACTACTCCCCCCATCAGCCTCGGTGGCACTACCAGGCTCCTCCTCCTCTCTGCTGACCAGCCTATCAAATGCTGGCTGGTCAAGGGCGAGGGGTGTGGCCACATCATGTGATACATGTGACGTCACAGTGGTCTCGCTGTCACAGCTGTCACTGCTCTCCTGCACCTGATTGGACAAACACTCTGCTCAGAATTTACTACCAACTTAATGATCAATTATGTATCAGTTGGCTGCTAGCTGCCAATTAATGATCAGTTGATAAAATAAGATTAACTTTATTGTCCCTGCAGGGAATCTGTCTTGGACATTGTGCCAGCTGAACCTCTATTGAAGTTCATATAGAAACCAAACACACAGCGAGTGGCGGGCCGTGGCTCCACATCAGCCTTTTCCCAAACTACTGAAGTGAACAGGCCAAAAAAACATAACATGTCCAACAAATTGTTGTAGCTGTGTTGTAGCTAAACAACTGTCCAGTTCTTCCGACCTCCACCAGCATGCTGCAGGGTGCCCATTGGTGCATCATCAATGAGGAAAATGGTATGGTTACAAAACACCTGGATGACGCTGCCAAGCTGTTCGGACATCTGACATTTTCTGTTCTTTGGAGCTGTATAAGATGGTATATTAACTCATTATTAATGAAATAATGAGTTGGAAGGCTGAGGTGGAGCTATGGAGGCTAAGTCTCTGTAATGTCCTCCCGACATTACTGAGTTTCCAATTACTATTCCTTTAAAAACATAAATCTGATGGAAACACATCATGCACACTTCATCCTCATGGGCTTTATTGGCTGAGATTATTAACATCACAAGTAACACACGCGCACACGCGCGCACACACGCGCACACACGCGCACACACGCGCACACACGCGCACACACACACACTCACACACACACACCTTGAGGTAGCTGTTGGAGTCGGTGGAAGGTTCCTCAGCAAAACCACTGCTGTCTGACTGCTGACTGACTGTCCTCAACAGGTCTGGAACAACAATAACAACATGTTAAGAATGTTTCAGTTTGTCCAGAGGAATGTGGAAGGCTGCAGGTCAACCCAGAGTTGCTCTGGTCCACCAATACCCCAATGACCCAGCAGGGGGTAGTAGAGGATCATGGTACAATTACATCTATACTGGCTACAAAATGGCAGCGTCTCCTCCCTGAGCTCCTGTATGAGAGGATTGGGGGGAAGAAACATACTGGATATAGTCTCTCTCTATAGAAACATACTGGATATAGTCTCTCTCTATAGAAACATACTGGATATATAGTCTCTCTTCTATAGAAACATACTGGACATAGTCTCTCTCTATAGAAACATACTGGATATATAGTCTCTCTTCTATAGAAACATACTGGACATAGTCTCTCTCTATAGAAACATATTGGATATAGTCTCTCTCTATAGAAACATACTGGATATATAGTCTCTCTTCTATAGAAACATACTGGACATAGTCTCTCTCTATAGAAACATACTGGATATATAGTCTCTCTCTATAGAAACATACTGGACATAGTCTCTCTCTATAGAAACATACTGGACATAGTCTCTCTCTATAGAAACATACTGGACATAGTCTCTCTCTATAGAAACATACTGGATGTATAGTCTCTCTCTACAGAAACATACTGGATATATAGTCTCTCTTCTATAGAAACATACTGGATATATAGCCTCTCTCTATAGAAACATACTGGATATAGCCTCTCTCTATAGAAACATACTGGATATAGTCTCTCTCTATAGAAACATACTGGACATAGTCTCTCTCTATAGAAACATACTGGATATATAGTCTCTCTCTATAGAAACATACTGTATATATAGTCTCTCTCTGTAGAAACATACTGGATATAGTCTCTCTTCTATAGAAACATACTGGATATAGTCTCTCTTCTATAGAAACCTCTAACAACTGAATCATATAAATATTGATATTTACATGATAGTTAACCTAGGAAACAACTTTTACAACTTCCTGTTGTTGTCAGTCTGTCAGGCAGACAGGCAGACAGAGAGGCAGACAGACAGACAGACAGACTGGCTGTAGTCCTCTGCTGAATGAGGAATCACTGTGCTGGCCTGGGGTTTTCCTCCCCGTCAGTCAGAGGGCTGGTTTACATAAGGCCTACATCCAGTAAACCTTTAATAGAATCTACTGAGAAATCTATTTGGGTTTGATCTAACACAGTTTAATAAAAGACTGGAGACAGGAGTTCAGTAGCCAGGACATCAGGACCAACTGGAGGGAACTGGGTTTAAGGCGTTGGGGTTAAGGCGTTGGGAGTTAAGGCGATGGGGGTTAAGGCGTTGGGAGTTAAGGCGTTGGGGTTAAGGCGATGGGGTTAAGGCGTTGGGGTTGAGGCGTTGGGGTTGAGGTGTTGGGGTTGAGTCGTTGGGGTTGAGGTGTTGGGGTTAAGGCGTTGGGGTTAAGGCAATGGGGTTAAGGCGATGGGATTAAGGCATTGAGGTTGAGGCATTAGGGTTAAGGCGTTGGGGTTAAGGCGTTGGGGTTAAGGCGTTGGGGTTAAGGCGATGGGATTAAGGCGTTGTGGTTAAGGCATTGGAGGCGAACTGGGTTTAAGGTGATGGAGGGAACTGGGTTTAAGGTGATGGGGTTAAGGCGTTAGGGTTTAAGGCGTTGGGGTTAAGGCGAACTGGGTTTAAGGTGATGGAGGGAACTGGGTTTAAGGTGATGGGGTTAAGGCATTAGGGTTTAAGGCGTTGGGGTTAAGGCGATGGGGTTAAGGCGTTGGGGTTAAGGCGTTGGGGTTGAGGTGTTGGGGTTAAGGCGATGGGATTAAGGCGTTGGGGATCAAGGCATTGGGGATTAAGGCGATGGGGTTAAGGTGATGGGGTTAAGGCGTTGGGGTTAAGGCGTTCCATGAGGAGTCAGAGCTTAAGATCAGAGGTTAAGGGGTCAGAGGTCAAAGGGTCAGAGGTTAAAGGGTCAGAGGTTAAAGGGTCATAGGTTAGGGTAAGGGGTCAACTCACCAGTGGTTCTGGAAGTTCTGGAAGTTCTGGGTGGCAGAGCCTCATCTTCATTACTCTGAACCTGAACAACAGACAGCATTATAATACAACCACAGACACATGAAGCGCTACTGAGACCTTAATGCACTCTGTCTGTCGGTCTGTCTCTCTCCCAGTAATATAAATCATATATACAGAGACAGGTCGAAGCCAGACAGGTTGAAGTGAGACAGGTGGAAGCCAGACAGGTTGAAGTGAGACAGGTGGAAGCCAGACAGGTTGAAGTGAGACTGGACTACTGCAACTCCCTCCTTGCTGGTGCCCCGGCATCTGCCATCAGACCTCTGGAGCTTGTTCAGAAAGCTGCAGCTCGACTGGTGTTCAACCGCCCCAAATTCTCCCATACAACTACCCTTCTCCGTTCTCTACACTGGCTCCCTGTAGCAGCTCGCATCCAGTTCAAGACCCTGGTGCTAGCCTATAGGGCAGTGAAAGGAACAGCTCCTTCTTACCTCCAGGCTATGGTCAAGCCCTACACCCCCGCCCGACCACTTCGCTCTGCTGCCTCGAGGCGACTGGTTGCCCCGTCGCTCAGAGGTCCCTGCAGCCGATCTACACGGTCACGGCTCTTCTTTGTCCTGGCCCCACAGTGGTGGAATGAACTCCCCACTGATGTCAGGACAGCAGAGTCGCTGCCCATCTTTCGCCGCAGGCTGAAAACCCACCTCTTCAGGAAACACTACCCTTCCTCTTAGCCTTGCCTATTTGTCATCATTTATGTGTCTGAGCTCTTGTTTATTGGCTCTTGTGTATTGGATACACTTATTTGTCTTAGCTCTTGTTTATTCGATTCTCTTATTTGTCTCATTTGTTTAAGATAAGTAGGCTGCTAACTTATTGCACTCTTACCTTAACACTAGTTATGCTCTTAGTTGCTTGTTTAGGAAGGAAATGCACTTACGATTTCTGGTGACTAGTAGTTTTCTTACCTACTTATGTTGAATGCACTTATTGTAAATCGCTTTGGATAAAAGCGTCTGCTAAATGACTGTAATGTAATGTAAATGTAATGTGAGACAGGTGGAAGTCAGACAGGTTGAAGTGAGACAGGTGGAAGCCAGACAGGTGGAAGTGAGACAGGTGGAAGTGAGACAGGTGGAAGCCAGACAGGTGGAAGCCAGACAGGTTGAAGTGACACAGGTGGAAGCCAGACAGGTTGACGTGAGACAGGTGGAAGCCAGACAGGCAGAATTTAGACTAGAGAACAGAATCCAAGTGGATGTTTGTTTTACAACTGGAACTAAACAACAGCTTAGTGACTATTTAAAGGAGTATTCCGGGATTTGTAAACCTGGCCTCTATATCCACAAAATTGCCTATCATACCGCAAAATAGATCCAAGAAGTTTCAGAGTTGCTCCGGTAGATCGGCTCAGTCGGCAGTCGCGAAACGGGCTCAATGGCTGCAACGTAATCTGTAGGGGCATAGAGGCGCAGTCAAAGTATGTGTGCTTGATTTTGCCACTGACAGGCTCAGATTGTTATTCGGGTGTCTGACAAGCGTCTGACAACATTACTGAAAGGATCGCTACAGAAATAGACCTTTTTATAAACTAAAGTCTAGCTCAAGGAGAAGTCCCGCTCTGAAATGGATGTGGACAAAGGTAGTCTATGAAAGCGAGAGGGTTCACTTGTTGCAGGAAGAGGACGGTAGAAACCTGACAAAGGTATTCTATGAAAGCTGCGCAAAGTCTTCCTCAACATTTTGTTGGCAAAAACGAACCACTATTGTTGTTTTTTTATCTTTGGGAAAAAACAAATACTCTAAACTACACTTTCTGTACTCCAACACACGTCTCCAACGCTGATTTACGTTTCCACCGTCCTCTTCCTGCAACAAGTAAACCCTCTCTACCTTTGTCCACCGTCTGGTTAAAAAAGGTTTATTTCTGTAGCGATCCTTTCAGTAATGTTGTCAGACACTTGTCAGACACACGAATAACAATCTGAGCCTGTCAGTGGCAAAATCAAGCATTTTTAGTGGACGTACTTTGACCACACCTCTATGCCCCTACAGATTACGTTGCAGCCATTGAGCCTGTTTCGCGACTGCCGACTGAGCCGATCTACCGGAGCAATTCCAAAACTATTTGGACCTATTTTGGGGTATAATAAGCGATTTTGTGGATATAGAGGCCAGGTTTAAAAATCCTGGAATTCTCCTTTAAAGAGCCAGGCCACGCAGCACAGCGCCCCCTACTGCAGGCTTTGACTGGATTCATATTTCAGTAATTTAGCTGACGCTCTTATCCAGAGATACTCCCAATGGGCCTCATTTACGAAACGTACGTAAAATCAGATTTGATCGTAAAACGTTCGTACGAACGTTTCTATGAAAATAGTCTGATTCAATCCTACGAGTGCTTGGAAACATGCGGAAAGGCTCTTAGAACGGATTATTCTTCATAAAAAATCAATCACAGTACAGCCAAACCTCAACAGCAACAAGATGTTTCAGTGGCCTTGTAGAAAAAAAAACATAAAAATAATAGGCTGATATGGCATATTTGCCGAACTGTCCTCATTCATAACAACAAGATGATCCAACTTGTACTGGGTTGATCACATGGACTGGACGCCTTACAAACACAACAACATAGTCCTACCATCTGATGAAGATGCAGCCTGGATCTGATCTGAGTCCAGCTCCAATGCTGACTGGACACCGACAGTGAGGTCTCTCCTGTTATTGATCGATCCTCTGATCATGTCGATAGCGGCTCAGTGCTGCCGTCCTCCTGAGGCTGATCATACGTCTACTTCTCCATCTAGTTTCATGTCAAACTGTTTCTTGTGTTTCTGCTGAATCAGCATCGACAGCGTTCATAATTTCATGCGACATAATTTTCTTCTTGTGACTTTCCCGCACGTTTCATGGATCCCACATTGGTATTTTCTTAAGCACATAAATACGACAAATGTACAAATAATTTAAGAAAGGTTTCGTGAATGAGGTCCAATGAGTGGACAGGGAGTTTAGTACCTTACTGGGAATCAAAGCCGGGCCTTCTGGTTGGGCGGCGGCCTGAGCTATTAATGTGACTTTAGTCCAGTCCAAATAAAGTAGATTGGTTCTAACACCATACCTCCTCCATGTGGAAGGACACCAGGACACCCCAGACCCCAGGAGACCCCAGGAGAACATCATACCTCCTCCATGTCAAAGGAGTTACAGTAGTCTAGATGTTACTGAACACAAGCATGACAGGTGCTTACCCCAGGACACCCCAGACCCCAGGAGACCCCAAGAGAACCCCGGAGAACCCAGGAGACTCCCCGAAGAACCCAGGAAAACCCAGGAAAACCCAGGAGAACACAGGAGAACACAGGAGAACATCATACCTCCTCCATGTCGAAGGAGTCGGCATTTTCTGAGCGGAGCTGTGCCAGCTGGAGGGGGAGCAATGAAAGAGGAGGTCTCTCTGGGGTGGAGGTCAGATTCTTCTCCTCCACCTCTCTGGCCAACTGGACTCTCTCCTCTGCTGTCTGATTGGTTGATTTAAGGTCAACTGACCCTGGTGGATGCTCTCCATTGGATGCTGGTCCAGTGCTGCTCTGTTCATGGCTGTTTGGGGAGGAGCTGGTTTGTTCACAGCTCATAATATCCCTTGATTTCAATGAGGAATGCTAACATGCAGTATTTTGTCAAATTGGGTGTTGGATATTACATATATTCAATATATCTTGTGTTATGTTTAATTGCTACTTTCTGCTGCAATGACCCAAAGATGGTAATTGGTTGAAATCAGGTAAAAGCAAGTTTTAAAAGAGATAAAAGCAAGAATAACTTTTAAAGGTCAACGTTATGGTCAGGCAGGTAGCTTGAGGAATAGATAAGAATAGACCGTTTACTACTGTCCTTACCTGTCATGTGTCAGTCTGTCTGTCTCTCCATCCCCGTTGGTTTCCTCAGTAACGGTTGCCAAGGAGCAGCTGTCATTCTTGCGGAGGGCTTTCTGACTGGCTGACTCCTGCTGGCTGCAGTTGGTACTGCAGCCCCCCTGTTCTGGATTAGTGTGTGTGTGACCGTTAGCATGTGTGTGTTCAGGGTGTGTGCGACCATTAAGGTGTGTGTGTTCAGGGTGTTTGTGTGTTTCGGGGGACTCTGCAGCACCCCCCAGCAGGTTGTGTCTGGTAATGGTTTTCTTGAGGATCTTGGCAGCATTTAAAGCGGAGTTATTCCTCTTCAGAGGAGAGGTTGACATCTCGCCTCCTCCTCCTTTTCCTCCTCCTCCCTCCCCTCCTCCTACCACCAGAACAACAAGGACAGGTCAGAGAAACGACCATAATGCTAATTCCTTAACCTTAAAGTTGTCAGTACAGATGAAAACACATTCACACATTGGTTGTTACTACCCAACCCTGCCAGTAGGCAGCATTGGTGTGGTTACCATGGTTACCATGGTTACCTTGGTCTCTGGAGCTGATGCGTTGGACAGGGTGACCAGATACCTGGCTGTAGAGCTGGAAGAACTCATTAGCTACAGTAGTTAACACCTCTATCTGACGGAAGCGACCTGGCAGAGAGACATAGACACAGTACAGAGAGAGAGAGAGAGAGAGAGAGAGAGAGAGAGAGAGAGAGAGAGAGAGAGAGAGAGAGAGTGAGAGAGAGAGTGAGATTTACACAAGATCTAAAAAAGGTGTTTTGATACAATTTGGCATAGTGGATTATTCTTCGGTATTGATGGCAGAATGTATGATTAAATCAAATCCAAATATTGTGACGACTGCTTGTAAAAACAGGAAACTAAGAAGAGGGGAGGATACAACCCGTCTCCCCCCAAGCCCTGTAGCAAGTTAAGTTCCTCAGCTTCCTCAACCCCCCTGGATTGAAACATCACAGCTTATTGAATAGAGAATATCCTGTAGCACAGTATGACAGCGACACATGGACAACATCCAGACTCATGAACACAACAGAGGAAACAGCAGGAAGCTTACAGCAGCACTTCATCACTGCTTCAGGCTACACACGCTTTTTTGCAATACTTGGAAATTTGATAGGAATGTGTTGAGCCATTTGACTGTAATTCACAAAATGCTTGATGGACTCCAAGCTGGGCGGTGGGGGGGGGGGGGGTAGTGTTGGTGCAACAGCAGGAGGAAGTGCTCAGCTCTTCTATGTGACGCAGCTCTGTGGTTTCGTCTCTTTCTGCTGGTTCGTCGTCCAGTCATGCTCGCCTCTAACCGGATGATGACTTGCATACTTCCTTTCCTTCCTCCCTTCTCATCCCTCGTTCTCTAAATAGGTCTGTCAGTCTGTTATGAAATATAGCACACTGCTCTGTCTTCTGTCTGACCTCTGACCCCTCAGGTGACATCTATGTGAAACGACTTCCTTGTTATTGTGAAGATGAACTGGAGTTTCTGTCTGTCTGTCTAACTGTCTGTCTGTCTAACTGTCTGTCTGTCTGTCTGTCCACGAAGGTCAAAGTTGAATATAGTTGAGCTCCAGGGGGTCTCCCATCGTCTGCGCCCAGGGCACAGAACGCCGAGGTCGGCGGCGACGCTAGGTTTGGCAGCGACATTTGCCAAATAGGAAATGAATGGCAGCGCCAAGCGTTTTTGTCGCTGATCATGTGAAAGGCGCTTAACTGTCTGTCTGTCTAACTGTCTGTCTAACTGTCTATCTGTCTGATCCATGAGTGCAGCCATTGTTTTGGGGGGGCAGATAAAGCGGGGGTCTGAGGCTCCTCCCCCAGAAAAACGTTTGCCATCTAAAATTGATTTCTGCATTTTGAAATGACTAAAATGAAACTACATCACTACGACTGATCAGGTCTGATCCAGCATCAGCACCATGGTCCTACAGTCTGATCCAGCATCAGCATCACGGTCCTACAGTGTATATCCGCCCGGTCGTCCGAGCTCTTTTCCCTTTTTCCCTTTTCTAATTCCATTTAAAGAGAGGTTTTTAGAAGTGGGCGGGGCATGTCCTTCCCACCAGTTTATCTGTTTCCTGCCAAGAACAACTGAGAACCCTGAAACAGGAAGTGTGGAATATGAGAAAATGACACCTCTCTCTCTCCCTGTCTCTCTACCCCTGTCTCTGTCTCTCCCTGTCTCTCTCTCTCCCTGTCTGTCTCTCTCTCCCTGTCCCTGTCTCTCTCTCTCTCTCTCTCTCTCTCTCTCTCTGTGTCTCTCTCTCTCTCTGTCTGGCTGGGGGATGTTGTGTACTAACCATTTACTGTTTCACATGTTGGGCTGTGAAGCCTGAGAGAGTGTAGTGGTGGTTAACTGTACAGATAAATGTGATTTGGTTTGACAACAACGTGACCCAGACACTCAGTTGGGATGGAGTCAGTTAGATATTAATATTAATGTAGTGAGATATGGTCTTCTGTTATATATTAATATTAATGACACATTTATCTTTTTGTGGGGCCTAGTTTCTGGTTCAGGTCAGATCGGTTGCTATGGTAACGGTAACTATGTCATGGTGACAGTTTTTCACTATGGAGTGATCCATCTTCTAAAACATCTTCCAAGATGGTCTTGGGTCTGCAGGACACCAGTTTCATTAGCTAACAGGGAATCAAGTGTGTGTGTGTGTGTGTGTGTGTGTGTGTGTGTTCTATTAGCTGGCAGTCACTTTATGCAAATATGGGTCAGAGAAAAAGGCCATAACATTGGCAGAGCAGGCCTGTGTGTGTGTGTGTGTGTGTGTGTGTATGTGTATATATGTGTGTGTGTGTATGTATGTGTGAGTGTATGTGTGTGTGTATGTATGTGTGTGCGTGTGTGTGTGTGTGTGTGTGTGTGTGTGTGTGTGTGTGTGTTCTAGCCAGGACAAACAGCTCTTTGTCCTGGCTAGTTGTGTCCAGGCAGTTGGCAGAACAACTACAAGAGCTGAAGGACCCCACAAATTACCCAGAATACACCCTGTACTGTGAACAGGACACACACACACACACACACACGAAATCCATCACCTACATGGATGAAACATGCTCACACACACAAATCACAGCTAAGTCTGTGTTGTGTTTGGTACCATTCACCTCCAGTAGTTGGGGGCTCAGTGCCTTGCTCAAGGGCACCTGGACACTATCTGAGGGGTTACCTTGTAGTCACAACCCCACTGCCCTGAACTTAAAAGTAGTAGTTCTACTAGTGAGGATACAGGAAGTATAGTAGGAGTATAGCAGTACGTACTAGTAAGGGTGTGGGGAGTATAGTAGGAGTATAGTACTACGTTCTAGTGAGGATACAGGAAGTACAGTAGGAGTAAAGTAGTATGTACTAGTAAGGGTGTAGGGAGTATAGTAGGAGTATAGCAGTACGTACTAGTAAGGGTGTGGGGAGTATAGTAGGAGTATAGTAGAATGTACTAGTAAGGGTGTAGGGAGTATAGTAGGAGTATAGTACTACGTTCTAGTGAGGATACAGGAAGTACAGTAGGAGTAAAGTAGTATGTACTAGTAAGGGTGTAGGGAGTATAGTAGGAGTATAGTACTATGTACTAGTGAGGATACAGGAAGTACAGTAGGAGTATAGTAGTATGTACTAGTAAGGGTAGAGGGAGTATAGTAGAATGTACTAGTAAGGGTGTAGGGAGTACAGTAGGAATATAGTTGAACGTACTAGTAAGGGTGCAGGGAGTACAGTAGGAGTATAGTAGTACGTACTAGTAAGGGTGGAGGGAGTATAGTAGAATGTACTAGTAAGGGTGTAGGGAGTACGGTAGGAATATAGTAGAACGTACTAGTAAGGGTGTAGGGAGTGCAGTAGAAGTATAGTAGTACGTACTAGTAAGGGTGCAGGGAGTACAGGAGAAGTATAGTACATACTAGTAAAGTAGTACGTACTAGTAAGGGTGCAGGGAGTACAGGAGAAGTATAGTACATACTAGTGAGGGTTAGGGAGTATGGTAGAAGTATAGTACATACTAGTTAGAGCGTAGGGAGTATGGTATAAGTATAGTACATACTAGTTAAGAGCGTAGGGAGTGCAGTAGAAGTATAGTACATACTAGTTAGAGCGTAGGGAGTATGGTATAAGTATAGTACATACTAGTTAGAGCGTAGGGAGTACGGTAGAAGTATAGTACATACTAGTTAGAGCGTAGGGAGTACGGTAGAAGTATAGTACATACTAGTGAGAGCGTAGGGAGTAAGCTAGAAGTATAGTACATACTAGTTAGAGCGTAGGGAGTACGCTAGAAGTATAGTACATACTAGTTAGAGCGTAGGGAGTACGCTAGAAGTATAGTACATACTAGTGAGAGCGTAGGGAGTACGGTAGAAGTATAGTACATACTAGTTAAGAGCGTAGGGAGTACGGTAGAAGTATAGTACATACTAGTGAGAGTGTAGGGAGTACGGTAGAAGTATAGTACATACTAGTTAGAGCGTAGTTAGGGTTCTCCAGCTCCATGCGCTGTAGCTGAGCTCCCAGGTAGACCTGGAGGTGAACAACAGAATATGATTACATTAAACAGGGTCGGTAATATTAATACTGATACTTAGTACTAGTACTAGCACTAATGGTAGCAGCAGTACTTTGACGTCGATGCCTCGGGCTCCGGAAGAGTTGTTGAAGAACCTGCAAGGAACCCTGGAGGCCAAGTCAGGTTCTTCTCGACCAAAACCAAGATTATAGAGGATCTCCTCGGGGTCCTCCTCATACAGGTCCAGTAACTCTGAGACACTACGGAGACACACAGACAGCTAGTTAACCAGTCAGTCAGTTAGTAACTCACCTAGTTGGTTCATTAGTTAGTCAGCCACTTGTTTATTCATCTAACCCCAGGTTAAAGAGAATCTCTTCTGGGTGCTCCTCAGACTGGAAGACACCGCGAGAGTCTAGTTGACAAGTCAATTAGTTAGTTAGTTTGTCCTCTTCATACAGGGCCAGTAAGTCTGAGAGTACAGAGACAGTTAGTTAGTCAGTTTGTTAGTGACTGGGTTAGTTTGTCCTCCTCATCCAGGTCTAGTTACTGGTTAATTAGTCTTTCTTGCTGTACTTAGTCAGTTAGCTAGTTAGTCAGTCAGTCTAGTTTAGCCTGGCCTAAGGGATGGGCAGTTAGTAGGTGAAGAGGTGAGCAGTACTTACCTGGTAGTTGGTTGGTTAACTAACCTGGACACATTGCTGCTCTTCCCAGATCCGGTAGAGTTCATACTTCTTCCTCTCTCTTTAAACTGACTCCTCTTCTGATCTACCGGAAGACTGTAACTACACACACACACACACACACACACACACACACACACACACACACACACACACACACACACACACACACACACACACACACACACACACACACACACACAGAGTGTGTGAGGAGGAACGGTAGACTAGAACATATGGAGAAGAAGATTCTAACTTACCAGGATTCAGCTTTACTAGTACTGGACTGAAGATGGTTGGCTGGAGAGAGAGACAGGAAGAGAGACAGACAGGAAGACAGACAGACAGACAGACAGACAGAGAGAGAGAGAGAGAGAGCGAAAGAGAGAAAGAGAGAGAGAGCAGATGAATAAAGAGTTTCAATGCTTTCTGCATCAGCTAGAAGTCTTGTTAACTAGTTAGCTAGTTGTTTAGTGTTTACCAGGCACCTCACCATGCTGAGTCGAGTCCTGTCTCTCTCCTCCCGTCTCCCTCTCACTGTCTCCCTCTCAGCCTATCTCTCTCAGTCTGTCTCCCTCTCAGCCTGTCTCTCTCTCAGTCTGTCTCTCTCTCAGTCTGTCTCTCTCTCAGTCTGTCTCTCTCTCAGTCTGTCTCTCTCAGCCTGTCTCTCTCTCAGCCTGTCTCTCTCTCAGTCTGTCTCTCTCTTAGCCTGTCTCTCTCTCAGCCTGTCTCTCTCTCAGTCTGTCTCCCTCTCCCAGCCTGAAGAAATGCAAACAAAACAAACCTTCTAAAACTGACCCAACCAGACCCAACCAGACCCAACCTCCAGGTAGAGGTAAACCTCCAGGTAGAGCTAGACCTCCAGACGGATCTAAACCTCCAGATGGATCTAAACCTCCAGGTAGAGCTAAACCTCCAGATGGATCTAAACCTCCAGGTAGAGCTAAACCTCCAGACGGATCTAAACCTCCAGACAGATCTAAACCTCCAGGTGGAGCTAAACCTCCAGACGGATCTAAACCTCCAGTTGGAGCTAAACCTCCAGACGGATCTAAATCTCCATGTAGAGCTAAACCTCCAGACGGATCTAAACCTCCAGGTGGAGCTAAACCTCCAGGTAGAGCTAAACCTCCAGACGGATCTAAACCTCCAGACAGATCTAAAGCTCCAGGTGGAGCTAAACCTCCAGGTGGAGGCTGCACCATTAGGATGGTGGAACCTTGTTTGAAAAACATTGCGTTCCAGTCGGGTCAGTGTTACGGGAACACCGATTAAGCTTCAACTGGTTTAGCCTGATATCTAACCTGTCTCGGGCCAGGCTAGTTTCGAAGCATAAGTTGCCACTTAACTCAACTATGCTGAGCTTGCCTTGTGGAACACCGCCTTGCTCTACCGGTTCAACTACACAGGGAATTGAACCCCCGAACCTGGTAGTGATAGTGTCCTTGAGCAAGACACCGCACCCCTACCTACTCCAGGCTGCCTGACCCCTGACCTCTGACCCCTCCGCTGAAATGTGTTCATGTGTGTCTCTCTGATGGAGAAGAAATAATCTACTTCCTGTTCACAGGAGGAGACACTGACACTGAACTGCTGTGACATGAGAACTAAAATGTCCGTTTGGGTGGTGGCCCTGAACACACCGACTTCACCACAACTCATTGCTTAAGCATTGTGTGTGTGTGTGCTAACCTTCAGCTCCCAGTGAAAGGTCATCTTCAAAGCTACAGCCGTTCCTCAGCACTCCTGTTGACACACACACACACACAGACACACACACACACACACACACACAGTGGAAAATTGTGAAATGCCTTCAGTTAAGACACACAATGTGCACGTGCACATACATGCTAACATTTCTGTAAATACTCACACACACGTAGAAAAACCTTCTTACCTCTACTAGGAGAAGCACTCTGATCATCTAGAGAGGCACCGAGAGGAGTCCTGGGACAGACAGGCAGGCAGGCAGGCAGGCAGACAGACAGGCAGACAGGGAGACAGGCAGACAGACAGACAGACAGGCAGGAAGACAGACAGACAAAATTTCCATATAAACTCCAAACATATAAAATCAAGCACCCCCCGACCCCACCTCTCATTGAAGATTCTTCCAGTCCAGCCCAGTTTACTAGTCCAGTACAGTCCAGACTAATAGTCAGGTCCAGTCCAGTCCAGCCCAGTCCTGTTTTGCTAGTCCGGTCCATTCCACTCCACAAGTTTGATCTAGTACAGTTTACTACTGCAGTCCAGTCCAGTCCACTAGTCTAGTCCAGTCTAGTCTAGTCTGGTCCAGCCTACTCCTCCGGTCCAGTCCCATCCATTCAACTATTCTGGTCCGGTCCAGTCCAGTTTACTAGTGCAGTCCAGTCCAATCTAGTCTCGCACTCAGATCCAGTCCAGTTTGCTAGTCCAGTCCAGTCCAATCCAGTCAAGTCAAGTCCAGTCTACTAGTCAAGTCCAGTCTACTAGTCCTGTCCAGTCCAGTCTAGTCCAGTTTGCTAGTGCAGTCCAGTCCAGGCCAATCAAGTCCAGTTCAGTCTACTAGTCCGGTCCGGTTCAGTCCAGTCTACTAGTCTGGTCCCATCAGTATCCAAGTCTTTCAGAACCAGTCATTCAATTTATCAGTGTCTATCTGTCTGTCATGGAAGAAACACCAGCCTGGTAACAGCAGCACTAGGCTAGGCTAACAGAGGCTAACACTAGGCTAACACTAGGCTAACGCTAGGCTAATAGTAGTGTTGGCTGAGGTTAGGTCAGAGTGATGCTAGGCTAATGCTATGTTAGTGCAACATTAGGCTAGCTTACCGTTGGTTTAAACTGGCTAACTACTAGCCTGGCTAGGCTAGGTTATCTCAGGCTAACTAGTGCACAGGCCAAGCTAGTTGATCAGGAGGTTAGCTAGCTGCTCTAACCTGCTCTGAGTCCAGCTGGATGGAGGGAACACAGAGCGGTTATACAAGCTGCCTGCTCTTATCTGGCAATGGGGCAAACTCCATTTCACCATGACACACACACACACACACACACACACACACACACACACACACACACACACACACACACACACACACACACACACACACACACACACACACACACACACACACACACACACACACACACACACACACACACACACACACACACACACACACTCTTATGTAACAGTGCCGTGCGGACACAGACCCAGTTTGGCCATCCCCGTTCCCACTGGAGGCCATGTTGGCCCCACAGTCGTCCTCCATGGCCGTTACCATAGTAACTGGTGATTCTGCTGGTCATGATCATGTTACCATGGTGATATTATGGAGGACATGTTAGCTTAGCGAAGGACAGACACACACAGCACTAACCTGTGTGTGTGTGTGTGTGTGTGTGTGTGTGTGGGGGGGTAGTGTAGGTAACAGTATTGACTCAGCAGGAGAAGCTCCTCCCCCTCTATTTACTCTCCCTGCTGTTCGTTCTGGTTCTTCCAGTTGGACAGGCGTCAGGACAGCAGCTCTAGCTGTTGTAGCTCTAGGCTGTTTGTCCAAGCCTCTTTCACTTTCTCTGTTTAGCACTCGTCTCTCTGGGCGTTCCTTCCTTCCTTCTTCACTTCCCTCCTTTTTCTTTCTCTCCTGTTTTACCTGTTTACATTGTGTGTGAGAGAGTGTGTGTGAGTGTGTGTGAGAGAGTGTGTGAGAGTGTGTGAGAGTGTGTGTGTGAGAGTGTGTGAGAGAGTGTGTGTCTATGTGTACTATCTCTAGGTGTTGGTTTATTCTTAGAGCTCTTTTTCTGCGTCAGCAGCTGATAACACTGTTCTCAAACATACAGGAGCAGGAAACCAGCAATAACCAGTCAGTAACCAACCAGTATTTAACTAGTCAGTCAGTAACCAACCAGTATTTAACCAGTCAGTCAGTCAGTCAGTCAGTCACTAACCAACCAGTATTTAACCAGTCAGTCAGTCAGTCAGTCAGTCAGTCACTAACCAACCAGTATTTAACCAGTCAGTCAGTAACCAACCAGTATTTAACCAGTCAGTCAGTGGTTACGGTACCTGCACTCAATCAGCCAACTGGTGATGTTACGACCTGGGAGAGACAGACAGAGAAACAGACAGAGAAACAGACAGAGAAACAGACAGAGAAACAGACAGACATACAGACAGACAGAGAGACAGACAGAGACAGACAGGATTTGAATGTATTAACTACATTTCTACCTAAAAACCTGCTGACAACCAGACCGTCACCAAAACCAACCAACTACTACAACCATGTCCTGTAGGACCAGGTGTCCACCTGTCTGTCCTGTAGGACCAGGTGTCCACCTGCCTGTCTGTCCTGTAGGACCAGGTGTCCACCTGTCTGTCTGTCCTACAGGACCCAGGTGTCCCCCTGTTTGTTTGTCTAAGTGTCTTTCCAGTCCCTCCCCAAATAATCCAGCCTCCCTCCTTCCCTCCCTCCTGAACTGAATGCTGGTCACAATGGAAACAAAGCAACTTTTCATGGTCAGCAGTACATGAGGTTAAGGAAGGAATCGTGTGAAAATGACAGAGGTCACATTAGAGACAGTGAGGACGATGAAGTTCAGTCTAACCTGGTTCCTCTGAGGGTCTCTGGGCGCCCACCTCACTCTGGCCCAGCTGGGGCCCCTGGGGGCCACAGCGTCCTGGCCCTGGTTCCTGCCAGATGGAGTCTCTGCTCTGGGCCCAGGCCTGGCGTCGCAGACATGCTGCTCTCCAGTCGGACTGGACACTGGGATCTAGGTATCAATTAACCAATCCATCAATCAGTCAGTCAGTCAAGCTGCTAGTTTGTCCTGATTTACAGACTGCATCACTGACTCACTCACTGACTCACTCACTGACTCACTCACTGACTCACTCACTGACTCACTCACTCACTGACTCACTCACTGACTCACTCACTCACTCACTCACTCACTCACTCACTCACTCACTCACTCACTCACTCACTCACTCACTCACTCACTCACTCTCTCTAAGTAACCACCTTGGTCTGTGCTGGTCTCCATTCTCAGTGCTCCACTTTCCATGTCTGTCTGTGGAACCGTCTCTTTATCTGTCTGTAGATGTAGTGGTCAGTAACCTGACTCGTTGATCCATCAGCAGTAGTATTGGCTCTGGTCAGTAGAGAAGACTGAAGACTACAGCAACAACAGGTCACACAGTTGGAGAGAGAGAGAGAGAGAGGGACAGAGAGAGAGAGAGAGAGAGAGAGAGATAGACAGACAGACACAGACAGACAGACAGACAGACAGACAGGTTATGAATAGAATTATTAATTATTTATTATATTATGATTATTAGTAATCGATAAATACTCTAAATAACGGCATAAAAATCAAAAGAGAGACCACATGTCTTGAATGAGGCAGTGCTGCAGTCTGAACTCTTTTACATCTACATGAATGAAGCTGTATGCAGACGACCTGGTTCTGCTGTCACCCACTGAACAGGGTTTACAGCAGATCCTGGACCTGCTGGACCAGTACTGCCAGACCTGGCAGGAAACATGAAAGAGACCACACAAACTCATGTTAGGATCCACCCACATAGAACACACAACAAACTACAGTTATTGAGGCTTAAAGTTTTCCACTGGAAACTGAAACTATTTTAAGTGAAGCGACTGCCCTCTATGGCAGTGAAGTGTGGGTCGCTCACTAAAGAAGACTTCTACTAAGGCAAACCTTATATAAAAAAGGAAGCATAACAAAAATTAATGAAAAATGGTTTGACACTGAATGCAAAAGAATCAGAAAAGATCTGAGGAAAATGTCATCACCAACCATTTTTTCAATTAGGAACAAATAACTAATTTATTCAAACAGAAGATTAGATGAAATAGAAAACTCCATAAAACTCCATAATAGCCTGAGCACTGGGGAAGCACAAGCATTACGTTTAGGAAATCTCTATAAAGACATCCCAATAAACAAACTGAATCCAAGTCACCAAACTTCAAACATAAACAACCAAAACCCACTTGACTTCCCACGAGAAAATATCTAATATTGGATCTATTCCATGCACGTGAAGGTTGGACATTACAGGAAGTAGATGGGTTAGGGTTTGGGTTAGGGTTAACCAGGTCTGATCTGGTCCATCTGATATGATGATATGATGCAGGTTGATTGTAGAACTGATCAATGTCTATGGGAAGATTCTAAATTTCCACCCTGACAACAATAAATCCCTGAAAATCAAATGTAAAGATATTGAATATTATCTATCAGCAGCTTCGCTGAAACAACCTGGGGCGAGTTTCCGAAAGGCATCGTAGCACTAAGTATACTGTATATGTATAAAAGTCATATCGCAACTCACGTAGTATGTGAAATCTCTTGTCCGTTCATAATGACTTGGTGCTAGTCCATGACTGGTGCTAGTCATGACCTGGTGCTAGTCATGACCTGGTGCTAGTCATGACCTGGTGCTAATCCATGACCTGGTGCTAGTCCATGACCTGGTGCTAGTCATGACCTGGTGCTAGTCCATGACCTGGTGCTAATCCATGACCTGGTGCTAGTCCATGACCTGGTGCTAGTCATGACCTGGTGCTAGTCATGACCTGGTGCTAGTCATGAGATTTCAAATATCTCTTTGCAGGTGGCATGTAAGCAAGATCCTTTACTGCAGCACAGACCACTAAACTACCCTCCACTACATGTCAAAAGCATCACCTGCATTATCTTTCGGTCCCCAGCATCCCATTCCAAAAAACAAAGCTAGCCCTATGTCTTTTTTACAACTCTATATAAATCTATATTTTTAACACTGAATTTCCTGCTTGGAAAATATTCTCTTTTTAACTTCTGCCATGTTGATGTTTAAGCAAGGACCTAAATGTCAGGTGAACCTCTTTCTATAGGCTGCAGGACTCTGCCAGTCTAACTGGATCATTATGTGGCAGGACTTTCACATTTAAGTTGATGAGCAAGTCATGGTTGAGGTTACATTACGTTGGACTAAGTGCAATTTGTTGGCACGACTGTTTCTTTAGACGAATGCAGTAAAGATCAGTTGTGTCATCAAGCATATTATCAGTTGACCTTTTAGCAGGACCTTTCTATGACTCTTGTCCTAAAACATTGCACACATTTGCCATAAATGTTAAATGGGTTATTTATTTTATGTGCATACAATATTTACAAATATTAAATAAACATCATCTCATAGCATATCTATATCCTCTGTGTTTGGATATCAAACTGACGGTGGGTGGGGTTCACTAAGTATCTCTTCAAGTATTTCTTGAGATTTTCGCTTCACCATATAAAGGCTATGAATGAACCTACGAATGGACGACTTTTCTTCTCCAAACTAAAAACTACCTGGATGGAGCATCCATTTCAGAAACAGTGTTGGAAATGCTAGTTCTCTTTGCAGGATTAACAAGGCGTGAAACTGGGGTATGCGTGTCTTTCAGTACAATACCCTGTTCAACCAATGTGTAACCCTTTTCAACCTGATCAACAAAGAGCACCATGGCACTATTCCTTCTAGACGCAGACTGATTGCTTGCTTGTCCAAAAACACCTCCGACCACCAAGCCGCACTCCTCCACAGAGCAGGGCACATGCCACCTTGTGAGCTGCTTAACCCCATACTACCTCCCTGAGTCATCCCGACCACCTGATCCTCCGGCAAAAATAATAATAATAATAATAATACATTTATTTTATATAGCGCTAAGTACCCTAAGATGCTTAACATTAAAATCACAAAGAATAAAAACACAACCAGTATTACAATAAGATAGAGAGAAAAAGAACAAAGGCGGGTGAAATGAAAATTATGAGACATTTGAAAGCACGGTGCAAAATTTCAGATATTAATAGCAATTTTAAAAAGGGGAGTTTTGAGAGATCTATCAATCTGTCCCTAACCAAAGAGACATAAAGACAAAAACCCTCTTCTCCCAGATATTCAATGAGACGAGACGACATCACTGCTGAGAGAAAAGTACATGAACTCACCCTAAGGCAGCAGAAACCATCCCTTCAGCACCGCTACAGGGTCTGTAGGACCCAAACCAGAAACCATCCCTCAGCACCGCTACAGGGTCAGTAGGACCCACACCAGAAACCATCCCTTCAGCACCGCTACAGGGTCAGTAGGACCCAAACCAGAAACCATCCCTTCAGCACCGCTACAGGGTCAGTAGGACCCAAACCAGAAACCATCCCTTCAGCACCGCTACAGGGTCAGTAGGACCCAAACCAGAAACCATCCCTCAGCACCGCTACAGGGTCAGTAGGACCCAAACCAGAAACCATCCCTCAGCACCGCTACAGGGTCAGGACCCAAACCAGAAACCATCCCTTCAGCACCGCTACAGGGTCAGGACCCAAACCAGAAACCATTCCTTCAGCACCGCTACAGGGTCTGTAGGACCCAAACCAGAAACCATCCCCAAGGGGGATTTACAGCCTAGAGGGATCATTTTAGAATGGTGAACCTAACGTTAAAAAAATAAACCAAATGAAAACTATTAGAAAAATGGATAGAGATAGAAAAGCAGATACAGAGAGAAAGAGAGAGAGAGCAGCAGAGACAGCAGCTCTGTCAAAGCCTGGGTCTGTACATCATCACCTCTTGGGATCAGTCCAGTTGATGGCATGGTCAGATTTAGAGCCTTTCTCTTTCAGAGCCTTCACAGTGAAACCATTACCGCCTCTGTCTGACCACAGTCAAATTAATGTCTAACACCACCACACAGCATCACACATTCATACAGATGAAGAGTTCCAGAAAGCAATCTGCAGAAAGGAGTTCAACACCATGAGAACTCTTTCTGGACGCCACGTACAGTCACAATAAGACAATGACACAATAAGATGTGTCAGTCAGGATTACCGATGGCATGTTAAAAAACAAAACACAAACCCAATAAGAAAATAATTGGTTTGTCGTTGTGTTTGTCGTTTTCCGACCACAGGAACTATCCATGAACTTAGTAGCGACTATTAGTACGTAGTTCCAGGAAGTTTGACCTTCCCGACTGGGGGAACTAGCCCCGAAAGGGTTCCTCTGGGATAGTTCCTGCTAGTGAGGTAGTACTTTTTGGGGGACCAGCATGTTTAAATAGCGGCTTCAATCTCTGCTTCAACTTTAGTGCGTCTCGTTTCCAAAAAACTATTCTAACATCATGTTCATACCAAAGCAGTGTAGGAGCAAACTGGAGAACTTTAGACTGGTCCACTGGTCCACTGGTCCAGACTGGTCCACTCGTCTACTGTAGTGTGTTTACCAGCTGAGTGAACGCCAGTCAGATTAGTCTCCGGTGAGAGAACACACCTTTTAATACTAATACTACTATTATTACAACTGTTATAGTTATCACATTTCTAGTAGCAAGCAACCTTTTTATACTCTTACCACCACTACTACTACTACTACTACTACTACTACTACCACCACTTGATACTTTCTTTGTTAGCTCAGTCAGTAGAGCTTAGTCTCAGGGTCGTGGGTTCGAGCCCCACATAGCTTTGGCTATCACCTTTGGAAGTTGTTTTCGACAACTAGTACATGTTTGTACCTGTTCCTGGAGTTGAAGCTTGACGTCCAGACAGAGGAGATTGAATAACTGGAAAAGACTGGGGGAGACACAGAGAGAGAGAGAGAGAGAGAGAGAGAGAGAGAGAGAGAGAGAGAGAGAGAGAGAGAGAGAGAGAGAGAGAGAGAGAGAGAGAGAGAGAGAGAGAGAGGCAGAGAGACAAAGACAGAGACAGAGACAGAGAGAGAGACAGAGAGAGAAAGAGAGAGACAGAGAGAGAGAGAGAGATTTGGACTTGCTTACTATGAAACTCTGAAACAATACAACTCCAGTCCAAACGCAGTAGACTCTTCCATCACTGAGCAGGAGCTAAATAGAATCACTTCAAAAGACCACTGGTCTACTGGTCTACTGGTCTAGTGGTCTAGAGCAGGTTACCTCCCTGCCATCCAGAGTAAAGGTCTAATAACCCGATCCACTGGTCTAGTGGTCCACTGGTCTAGAGCAGGTTACCTCCCTGCCATCCAGAGTAAAGGTCTAATAACCCGATCCACTGGTCTACTGGTCTAGAGCAGGTTACCTCCCTGCCATCTGGAATAAAGGTCTAATAACCCGATCCACTGGTCTACTGGTCTACTGGTCTAGAGCAGGTTACCTCCCTGTCATCTGCAGTAAAGGTCTAATAACCCGATCCACTGGTCTAGTGGTCTAATGGTCTACTGGTCTAGAGCAGGTTACCTCCCTGCCATCTGGAATAAAGGTCTAATAACCCGATCTATAATTTGGACCCTGGTCTACACAAGACGCAGCTGAAATGCTTTCATTTTAAGTTGTGTTCATGTGCACTGCAGAAATGCCTCTGAAGTGGAACCAGTGTAGAGCACTGCTGACTTATTAATACCATATCTACACCATCACACCGTATGATAAACACCAACACCACAATAAAAACACATATTGTATTGACTCTATTTGGCACCATGGATAATTTACAAACACAGTATCAGTCAGGACAGACTGACTGATCTCTCTCTCTCTCTCTCTCTCTCTCTCTCTCTCTCTCTCTCTCTCTCTCTCTCTCTCTCTCTCTCTCCTCATTTCCTGTCCTGGGACCAAGTTCCCAACACTGAACTCAACACAGTGTTTTGTTCTGAGTGATAGTCATGCTGAGAGCTATGTATCATTATTATTATCATCATCATCGTCATTATTATTCCCTCTCTCATTCGATGGAGCTCTGTTCCGAAACCAGCCAGTCAACCTGGTAAAACACTGGTGACACACAGGTGTGGACTGGACACACGTCAGCCGCTGCCTCAGAGCTGCCCCGTCTATGGATGCTAATATCTATCGAGATAAGCAATCAGTCTCTGACACACACACACACACACACACACACACACACACACACACACACACACACACACACACACACACACACACACACACACACACACACACACACACACACACACACACACACACACACACACACACACACACACACACACACACACACACACCTCTCAGCTGCCTGTCAGGAATGCGGATGGGGTCACATGGGGCTGAGTGGATCCACCTGTGTTAGCTCAGCAAACACACACCAGACCCTTGGGTGGTGTTTCTGTTGCCCTGCTGTCTCTTCTGTCTCTTCAATTAGTGATCGGGCCGCCGCCCACAAATTGATGACGCCTGTGGACAAGCCAGTAAAGCCCATGATGCTTTGACGGGGACGGCAGGGTTCCCCCGAGAGTGCCGTTCCAACACAGGACCCAGTTCAGCACACAATTCGAAGAGAACAGCTCTTGGAAATCCAAAGCGGCGCATTAGCCATTCAACATCATGGACCAGAAAATCAGTACGGTCTCTGAAGGCTCGTTCTCGCCTAAATTGCGCAATAGCAATATCTTCCAGCAACGCCAAAGCAGCCATTGTATCATCTGGCACAGCCATGACGCACGGCTACAGCCTTTATATATATTATATATATATATATAACCACTCACGCATCACTATGTAATCATAGTGAAGGTTTTGTTAAACACAACACAATGTAGTGAAAGACAAAAGCTCTAAATAAAATGTCACCTAAAATCACACTTTTATTATCGCAACATCACACTGATCTGACCCAACAGACTGTATGGTACCATGGTGTGTACTGGTACCACATTCTCACCGCCGTGGATTTTTATACATTCGGAACCTGCGTGGAAAGTGACGTAAGTACACTTTTCGTGCGTACGCATGGTTTAAACATATGGCCCCTGTTGTCTCTATGTGTATGTGGTCCTCTGACCAGACACTGTCAGCACAGTGGAGACACTGGAAACCATAGTGGAGACACAGTGGAGACACAGTGGAGACACAGTGGAGACACAGTGTCTCTTGGCAGCTATCTGCGAGCCTCAGAGCTCAGCCGGCGGCAGGGTAACAGAGATAGCATCAGGAAGAACTCTCAGATCTTCTGTATTTATGCTGCATCAACTGAAAGTTTCCTGGGAAACTTTCCCAAAAGTCCAGAGCTGTCAAGACAAGCCAGCATGTTTCCCATCAGCAGGAAAAATACCAACGTCATCTGCTGTTTTGCATTAGCACCAATACTCAATACCAATACTAGTACTAATATTTTGCATTATCACTACTACTATTAATGGTAATAAAAATAGTTACCACTAGTAATACTGAGACGCTGTATGGAAAGCAGCAATGTAGTCGAGCAGCCAGCATGGAAACCAGAGAACAGTAACGTATAACAGTAACGTTTTAAAGCATCATAACCAAGTTCCCTCTCTATGTTCTATGAGTTAATGTTTCCTACGGTCATTAGTATTAGTACTAGTAACTAGTACCTAGCAATAGCAGCGGTAGTAGTAGTGTTTCCTACCGTCATACTGCTGTTCTCTCTCTGGATGCAAACTGTCAAACTTCTCCAAACTTCTCTAAAAAACACCAACATTCCTTCCGCTTCCGGACCAGCAGCGGCGCAAGGCGGGGGGCGTGTCCTCAAGCTGTAGCAGCGCGAGACAGGAAGCATTCTAAAACAAAGAGACATTCCGCCACTTAGTGGCAAAAATACTGCATTACCACCGACACAATAACAGTAGTACTACTACTGTTACTACTGCTATTACAACTAATAATAATGATAATAATATACAACACCTAATGTCCTCACAGGGATCACTATCCCTCCTACTGGAAGAAAAAGTGTATTATAACCAGAAACAATGATACTACATGTGAGAATCGGAAATTCTTTATTAGCATATTAAGTTCCTGGAAAATAATTAATATGAAATATACACAAGTAAAAGGCAGAACATTTACTTTAACAAAACAAAATGAATCAGAAACAACAAATCAGCATCTTTCAGAGATTAGAGGAGGTTTTTTTCAGCAGTATTCAGGCAATATTCATCTATCAATAATCAATACAATATAGAAAATCTGCAGCAAAGTCAATAGTCTGTCTCTCCTCAGCAAAGCACACTTATGTTCACGTACTTACTTATTTATTATAATATAATATAATAATATTCTTCTTCTGCCCAAAACTTCAGCGTTCAATTACTTTCACACAATTTAAGCTATTAACACTGTTCAAACTGTGAAAAATTCAGCATGGTCTGGAATCACGGTCAGTCTTTTTTTTTTATGCACTTTATTTATATTTTTCATTGAACAGTAGTACAGAAGTACAAATACAAAAGAACCCCCACCCCCCACCCCTGCCCAGGGCCAAAGAGAGAAAAAAAGAAATAATAATATATACAAATAAAACAGATAAGCAAATAAAATAGAAATATAGATAAACTTAAATTAAATTAAAGAAAATACAAATAGGTAGAATAAAATTAAAGTACATATTCAGGTATACAGATGGAACATTGTTATGTGACATTAATTCCAACTGACTGCTACATAGCTGTACATGGATATTCAAAGTACAATATTATCACATAAAGGATAGGCTCTCAACAAACTCTATGAAGGGGGACTAAGTCCTAACAAACTTATCTCGAGATCTGTTCCTATTATGTCCTATTAAGCTTTTCTAAGGGCATCACAGAGAGCACTTCCTTAACCCAAAGTTTAAACGAGGGGGGATTCGTTAATCGCCATTGCAAGAGAATGAGTCTCCGAGCTAAAAGCAAAGCAAATGCTATGGCATAGTTCATTCCTCCAAAGGAGGCACAACAAAAACAACGATAATGGGGTTGGGCTCTATTGTCTTCCCGCATATGTGGGAGAATGCTTCAAAAACCTGCATCCAGAAGTGATTTAAGGATGGACACAACCAAAACATGTGGCCTGTTGTAGCTGGGCTATGGTGGCATCTGAGACACTCAGGACTGGTTCCAGGGTATATTTTGGCCAATCTCTCATTTGAGTAGTGTAACGGGTGTAACACCTTGAATTGAATAAGACCATGCCTTATGCACAGGGAGGTGGTGTGAATGCGTTGAAGGCTGCGTTGCCAGGTCTCATCAGAAAGCACAACATCTAAGTCCTGTTCCCATGCTAATCTGGTGTTGTCCCACGAAGGTGGGTTGATGTTGTGTATTGTTGTATAGACTTTAGAGACCCTCCCTTTCGCATTCAATTCCAAAAAGCATCCATTGCTTTTTCAGAAGGCTGGAATAAGGGAATGGGAATTTTTTTTTGGCAAAACTGCGGGCCTGTAAATATCTGAAAAAATGGCTTCTTGGGGTATTATGGTCTTTCTGTAATGTTTCAAATGAGATAAATGAGATGAGATAAAAAGATCACCAAAGAATACCTGGGGCCTCATTTATAAAGGTTGCTGCGCACAAAAAAAGTGGCGTTAAGGGGCGTGAAATGTACGTACGCATATTTTACCGCAAACGTCCGGATTTATAGAAAAATCTACGCATCCTTTCACCCACGCGACGCCCGATGGGAAGATCACAAAATAAAGCTCAGTCCTCTTAAAAACATAGTTTTATAAGTGTGCTTTCACAGGGTTTGTGGTCTGTTGTATCTGTTAAGTCACTACTTAAAACCTATTTTTATAAAAGGCATTCTCTTAACTCTTATTTTATTCATTATTTTACCGGGCGGCGCCAGGATGAAGTGAAATAAAACTTATTGATCTAACCATGCAACAGCCTCAGAAAGGCTAAATAACAACAACATAATGCTACTGTTCAAAATCAAAGAATACATTTATTAATCAGAGACTCACATAAGAACGGAGCACTGAGAGAATTTATGAACGATAACGATTCTGTCAAAATCAGCAGGCGGAGGAGTAGAAACAGCAGTTTGCGGCTTGCCTCATCTCTCTCTCAATCTCTCTCTCTCCCCAACGGGGGAAATGGAATTAGGGCTGTAAATTGTATTTACCACCATGAAAAGCAAGCAGGCTGAGAAACCGAACTAAGCGACGTGTCTGTCTGTCTATCGATCTCCTCCGCTCCGTTTCAGTGAGCTACTATGGACGCCCCGACATACACCAATGGAAATATTTGTCTATAGATACATAAAGCTTAAACAGAGGGGGCAAAAATACAACTAAGGGGCTAAAGATATTTTACTCTTTCATCATAATGCTCAATGTTGTGTAACTTTTAAACTGTTTTTAAATTGTTTTTATCATTTTGTTCATTATCAGTTTGTCTCCCATTTTTTATTTTGTCTTCTAAAGCACTTTGTAACTTTGTTTTGAAAAGTGCTATATAACAAAAGTTTATTTCTATTATTATTAAGGTGTGCCGGATTATTAGAGTTTGTGCGGTTCTCCACAATGTGGCACAGATCCTCTACTGAGCCCTCAAACAGTACACCTTTACGGCGCTCAACCTCACTGATGAGCGCCTCGATCTCGCACTCCGCAAATTTCGGCTTTCTTGCAGCTGGCGTCTCTCAGTCTTTCCCTCATTGATAGTCAACAAAGGCCCTTAACAATGTCGGCATATTCATGACCTATTTAGCATTGCCCATTTATGGTTGATTGTGGGACGACACTATGAGGAGTAGTGGGCGGACACTGGGAGGAGTACACGGCCGCACAATTCACCGCAGGTGGGTATTTATAAAGAGAAAACTGCGTACAGGTGTGTACCGCACGGTTTTATAAATCAGAATTTTTTGTTAGTGGATTCTGAGGTTTGGGCGGACGCAATGTTCTAGCAAAGTTTTATAAATGAGGCCCCAGATCTTCTCTATGTCATGTCTGGAAAGTCGCGTCAGCTTGTGATGGGTGAAAATGGTTATTGACTCGCGGAAGGAAATTACTTGACTGGTTGAAATGGAAATGTTTCCTAAATTGGAACCATATTCTGATTGAGTTTTTGATAACAGTTTTTAAAAAAATTTTTTTTGGGGGGGGGGATTGAGAGTCCATGTTAGTGGGGGACCAATCACCTTCTCAGCAGAGCGAAGCAGCAGTCTGCCCTTATCCTTGGCAGTGGCAGCAGCATACCAGATGGTGATGGAGGAGGTGAGGATGGACTCAATGATGGCGGTGTAGAAGTGCACCATCATTGACTTCAGCAGGTTGAACTTCTTCAGCTGCCTGATGTTCAGCTCCCACTTGAGGTCCTGGGTGCTGATGGTACCCAGGAAGCAGAAGGACTCCACAGTTTCGACTGGGGAGTCACACAGGGTGATGGGGGCGGGTGGGGCTGGGTTCCTGTAATCCACCACTATCTCCACTGTCTTTAGAGCACTGAGCTCCAAGTTGTTCTGACCACACCAGGTCACCAGATGGTCAATCTCCCACATGTAGGCGCACTCATCCCCACCAATGAGGGTGGTGTTGTCGGAACTTCAGGAGCTTGACGGACTGATGACTGGAGGTGCAGCTGTTGGTGTACAGGGAGAAGAGTAGAGGGGAAAGAACGCAGCCTTGAAGTTTCACATGTTGCTTCCTGTCGGACAGGAAGTCTGTGATCCACCTGCAGGTGGAGTCAGGCACGCACAGCTGGGAGAGCTTGTCCTGCAGCAGAGCCGGGATGATGGTGTTGAAGGCGGAGCTAAAATCCACAAACAGGATTCTTGCATAGGTTCCCGAGGAGTCCAGGGGCCTCATTTATAAAACTTTGCGTAGATTCCATCCTAAAACATTGCGTACGCACAAACCTCAGAATCTACTAACAAGAAAATATTCAGATCTATAAAACCGTGCGGCGCACACCTGTACGCAGTCTTCTCTTTATAAATACCCACCTGCGGTGAATTGTGCGCTCGTGTACTCCTCCCAGTGTCCTCCCACTACTCCTCCCAGTGTCGTCCCACAATCATCCATAAATGGGCAATGCTAAATAGCTCATGAATATGCCGACGTTGTTAAGGAGCCTTTGTTGACTATCAATGAGGGAAAGACTGAGAGATGCCAGCTGCAAGAAAACCGAAATTTGCAGTGTGTGAGATGGAGGTGCTTATCACTGAGGTTGAGCGCCGTAAAGGTGTACTGTTTGGGGGCTCAGTAGAAGATCTGGGCCACATTGTGGAGAACCGCACAAGCTCTAGTAATCCGGTACACCTTAATAATAATAGAAATAAAATTTGTTATATAGCACTTTTCAAAACAAAGTTACAAAGTGCTTTAGAAGACAAAATAAAAATGGGAGACAAACTGATGATGAACAAAATGAAAAAAAACAATTTAAAAACAGTTTAAAAGTTATACAACATTGAGCATTAGGAGCTACATATGAAAGAGTAAAATATGCTTAGCCCCTTAGTTGTATTTTTGCCCCCTCTGTTTGAGCTTTATGTATCTATAGAAAAATATTTTCATAGGTGTATGCTGGGGCGTCCATAGTAGCCCACTGAAACGGAGCGGAGGAGATTGATAGACAGACAGACACGTCACTTAGTTCGGTTTCTCAGCCTGCTTGCTTTTCGTGGTGGTAAATACAACTTTCAGCCCTAATTCCATTTCTCCCGTTGGGGAGAGAGAGAGAGAGAGGTTAGAGGGAGAGAGAGAGCGAGAGAAGGGGAGAGAGAGAGAGAGATGCAAGCCGCAAACTGCGGTTTCTACTCCTCCGCCTGCTGATTTTGACAGAATCGTTATCGTTCATAAATTCTCTGCAGTGCTCCGTTCTTATGTGAGTCTCTGATTAATAAATGTATTCTTTGATTTTAAACAGTAGCATTATGTTGTTGTTGTTGTTGTTGTTGTTGTTGTTGTTGTTGTTGTTATTTAGCCTTTCTGAGGCTATTGCATGGTTAAATCAATGAGTTTTATTTCACTTCATCCTGGCGCCGCCCGGTAAAATAATCAATAAAATAAGAGTTAAGAGAATGCCTTTGTATAAAAATAGGTTTTAAGTAGTGACTTAACAGATACAACAGACCACAAACCCTGTGAAAGCACACTTATAAAACTATTCTTTTAAGAGGACTGAGCTTTATTTTCTTATCTCCCCATCGGGCGTCGCTGATTCCCGTGTCTGAAAAACTTTGCAGTGAGCTCTACGCATGGGTGAAAGGATGCGTAGAGGTACGCACATTTTACCACATAGAATTTTTCTATAAATCCCGACGTTTGCGGTAAAATATGCGTACGCACATTTCACCCCGTTAACGCCGCTTTTTTGTGCGTAGCAAGCTTTATAAATGAGGCCCCAGGTGTTAAAGGATGAAGTGGAGGGCCATGTTGACTGCATCGTCAACAGACCTGTTGGCTCTGTAGGTGAACTGCAGGGGGTCCAGGTGGGGGTCAGTGATGTCTTTCAGGTGGGACAGCACAAGGTGCTCAAATTACTTCATAACCACAGAGGTCAGGGCGACAGGTCTGTAGTCATTAAGTCCTGTGGTCTTTGGCTTTTTGGGGAAGGGGATGATGGTGGAGGTCTTGAAGCAGGCTGGTACGTGACTTGTCTCCAATGAGGTGTTGAAGATGTCTGTGAACACCGGAGACAGCTGATCAGCACAGTGCTTCGGGGTGGAGGGAGAGACAGTCTAGCCCGGCTGCTTTGAGGGGGTCTCCTGAACAGTCTGTTGACGTCCCTCTCCAGGATGCTGAGAGTCGCCACTGTGGTGGGGGGGTAGGGGGCCTCTGAGGTGGGTAGTTGTGGAGGGGCCCAGACCCCTGCTGTGGTGGGGGAGGTGAAGCTGGTGGGATGGAGCTGGTGGGAAAAGTCACGGGGGATGGTGTCAGGACTGTCTCATTGCCTTTCACCAAGACAAATTCCTCGTATGTGAAAACATATTTGGCAATAAACCTGTTTCTGATTCAAAGCAGTAGTGCTGATTCAGGTCATTGGCCAGGCGCAGGTCGTTAATAGAGTGGGGGGTTTTGGCTTTGAAGTTGGTGATCTGCCTGAGCCCCTGCCAGACAGAGGCCGAGTTGTTTGCCAACTGCTGTTGGAGTTTCTCAGAGTACAGTCGTTTGGCCTCTCTCACGGCTTTGCTAAACGTGTACTTTGCCTCAACAAACTTGGCCCTGTCTCCACTCCTGAACACCTGCTCCTCTTCCAACCTTAGCTGAGTTTAG
>JAXDDW010000063.1:957500-1045000 GCA_034670385.1 Hoplostethus mediterraneus
TTTTGATTTTTCGGTATCCCGTCTGTCTGCCCACCTGTCTCACCTCCTCCAGTCTCTCTGTTAGACAGATCCGGGTTGAACTAACCCGGGACCAACCGGTCCACCCGGGATTTGAATTAAAGAAAAGCCAAATGATTTGATTTGACATGACTCGTTATTATTGTTATCATTATCATAACTATTATCATTATGGCTCTAATAATAATAATAATTATTATTAGTATAATTAAGCTAATATTTGTCTGGATGTAACTGGACAAACGATCTTTCGTAATAACAATAACAACAACACTAATAATAAGAAGTATAATTATTTTACAACAGAAAAGACCATTCATTATTTTTGTATGGATTAGTGGTTATTGATACGGAAGGCCGCTGGCTGTTTCATTATAACGAACCTCCGGTAAACTGAAGGTCTGAACCGTTCAGTGAGAATTTAAACCCGTTTAACGGATCGATAACCAGGTGAGATTAACGGGTTGACAACCAGGTGATACTAACTACTATTAACTAGCTGCGGCTTTAGTTTGATTAGTTTCTCCAGCTGAACCTTTCAGTTCCGTTGCTCTCTGTCGGAGCGGTTTCATTTCTTTTTCTTTTCTTGGTGATTTTTATTTCTCAGTCTTTGTTTCTGTTCTTCCATCACAGTAACTACCCTAACCAGTAACCAGTTCTGAACCTGTCTCTCTTAATTCAATTAATTCTCTTTTTCTCTAATATGGACAGTATCTATATTATATAATCCATATTGATCAGGTCGTCAGTCACCAGGTTATTTTCTAATAATATTAACAGGTTTTATTTTTTAATTTCCAGATCGTTAGCATCATGACCAGGTCTCTGAGGGAGGAGCAGGGCTCTCTGGAGTCAGAGGAGCACCAGGAGCCCCGGGGATCCGAAGGAGAGATGGAGCGAGGAGGGGAGGAGGACGAAGGACTACACCAGCTAGATGAGGAAGAGGAGGAAGAGGAAGAGGAGGAAGAGGAGGAGGAAGAGGAAGAGGACGAGGAGGAAGACGGAGAGAACAAACCCAAGAGGCGAGGGCCGAAGAAGAAGAAGATGACAAAGGCCCGCCTGCAGCGGTGAGGGCTTTAGTTTGGTGCAGGTTGTTAGTTTAGGTTACGTTAGTTTAACTAGTAGTAACAGCTAATGTAAACTAGTTAAACAGGTTTGGCTGCAGTGAACTAACTAGTATTAATTTATTCTGTTAGACAAAACATCAACCAGTTCACTGTGGTTGGTTAGTCTGTGTGGTTAGTCTGGTTACCAGTTCACTGTGGTCGGTTAGTCTGTGTGGTTAGTCTGGTTACCAGTACACTGTGGTCGGTTAGTTTGTGTGGTTAGTCTGGTTACTGGTTAGTGGTTAGTGTGGTTAGTGTGGTTACTAGTAGCCAGTGTGGCTGGTTGATGAAGAAGTTAGTTTAATGGTATTTTGGACTTGCAGGTCAGATAGTTGTGATATAGTATAGTATTGTTATAAAATGTATCATAGGATTACTAGTAGACTGCACAAAAAAGCTTTTATTTATTTTCATTTGTATTTTTTGCACTAACCTGTATATTTTTATAGAACCTGTATATTCTTTATAATTTGTATATTAGCTTGTATATTGCTGTTCTTGCTGCTCTGTACCCCCCTGTTGCATCCTATCTTATGAATAAACCAACTAACAGTCTTCGTCCTGCTGCAGCTTTAAGATGCGTCGTATGAAGGCCAACGCCAGGGAGAGGAACCGGATGCACGGCCTGAACGACGCGCTGGAGAGTCTGAGGAAGGTCGTTCCTTGTTACTCCAAAACCCAGAAACTGTCCAAGATCGAGACGCTTCGCCTTGCCAAGAACTACATCTGGGCTCTGAGTGAGACCCTGCGCTCCGGCAAGGCGCCCGACCTCGTGACCTTCGTCCAGGCCCTCTGCAAAGGTCAGACCTGATGGAAGGTTCTAGCGCTACAGCGTATATAGACACACCACTAATGTAATATAGTCCTTTAATAACCTGAAGGTGATGATGATGTCACTGCTTCATCTCTCACAGGTACATGTTGACCGTTTGTAGGTAAACGTCAATAAAATAAAGTGGAGTGTAAAGAGTACGATAGGTACGAATAGGTATCGGTAGGTATTGATAGGTATTGGAAGGTGTTGGTAGGTATTGATAGGTATTGGAAGGTGTTGGTAGGTATTGGAAGGTGTTGGAAGGTGTTGGTAGGTATTGATAGGTATTGGAAGGTGTTGGTAGGTATTGATAGGTATTGAAAAGTATTGGTAGGTCTTGATAGGTGTTTTCTCTTGGTTCCAGGTCTGTCCCAGCCCACCACCAACTTGGTGGCCGGATGTCTCCAGCTGAACCCGAGGACCTTCCTCCCAGAGCAGACCCCAGAGCTGTCGTCTCACCTCCCCCAGTCTGGAGCTCCGTTTCCTGGACACTTCTCCTACCAGAGCCCCGGGCTGAGCGCCGGCCTGCCCAGCCCGCCGTACGGCAGCATGGAGCCCTCCCACATCTTCCACCAGGTCAAAGGTCAGCCATATGGGCCCCTGGAGCCCTTCTTCGAAGGCGTCTTGGTGTCGGACGGCCCAGCCTTCGACCCTCCGCTCAGCCCGCCACTCAGCGTCAACGGAAACTTTTCGTCCTTCAAACACGAACCTGTCACCTCCGCTGACTTCGACAAAAGCTTCTCCTTCAGCATGCATTATGGAGGAGGGGCTGGGGGCCACGCCTCCGCCGTCTACGGTGGGGGATCAAACCCACGGTGCACCGAGCTCCAGATGGACGGACTGATGGGCTTTGACGGACACTCGCACCACGAGAGGCTGATGAACGCTCAACTCAGCGCCATCTTCCATGACTCCTGAGGAAGAGGAGGATGAAGGACTGACAGAGTGAGGATGATGATGCAGGAGAGAGAGAGAGAGAGAGAGAGAGAGAGAGAGAGAGAGAGAGAGAGAGACAGAGAGAATGAGATAGAGAGAGAGAGACAGAGAGAGAGAGAGAGACAGAGGGAGAGAGACAGAGAGAGAGAGACAGACAGACAGACAGAGGGAGAGAGAGACAGATAGAGACAGAGACAGAGAGAGAGACAGAGACAGAGAGAGAGAGACAGAGAGAGACAGAGAGAGAGAGAGAGAGAGAGAGAGAGAGAGAGACAGACGTCTTTCTGCAGAGCCATATATAGACAGAGTTCATCCAGGTTGTTGTTGGCTGTAAATACGGAACAATGTCCTCCATAACGTAACTATGGTAACATGGACAACAGAATCACCAGTTGCTATAGCAATGGGCATGGAGCAGGACTGGAGCCAACATGGCTGCCAGTGGACACTGGGATGGCCAGACTGGGTGTAGAAGTTCTACTGGTCACCCATATGGATCTAAAGGAGCAGTTACTATAGCAACAGCCGTGGAGCAGGACTGTGGAGACAACATGGCTGCCATGATAGACAACATTGGCCAATCTCTGCCTGTGTAAGGCTCTTCTTGGTTTGGTCATGATGATGGTGATGTTGTCATACTGATGATGTAATCTTCTTTCTAGCGCTTCATTCTACAGGAGATGCTCTCTGAATGTCTCATTATTATTCATATTATCACTGAAAAATAATCAATAAGCAATAATCTGGAATAAACTATGCAATTTGTAAACCCTGCGTATACTTGGCCAATAATTACAAATGAATAATAATAAAGATTTCTATATTTTTCAACCAGTATCTTCCACAGCGTTGGACTGATCATGTTGTTCTTTTGTACGTCTGACTTTGGTTTTTATAAATTACTTCTACTTCCCAATAATATTTCATGTGATTCATGTTCATATTTTATAAAATAGATGTTTATAAAGGCCTTTTATTAAAAGGAATTCAAACTGATTTACCTGAAGACTCTAATTGATCTACACTTCAACACCAGCACCTCAATTGAATTCAGTTTAATGTAGTTCAGTTAACCTTTATTTACAGTGTAATTTTCATGGCAGGTATTATATATTATATTTAGTATTCAGTTTTAAAACATCATTATAAACACAAACACGTTCACATTCATAGTTTATCACAGAACAATGTAAATTCATTAGTAGAGTACATGGATAAATGTGGTATTCTAAAGGGTCTACCTTCAACACTGATATGTATTAACGCTTCAATTTATGAATATAGTCAAATCAAGGCTATCACAAAGTAAGTCAAACTGATAGACAATCAATCCAATTATCAATCAATTATGACAAATAATATGTTTACAGAATATGATTAGAACAAAACCACATTAAAACAGTAACTGAACTGAACTGAACAGGAACTGAAAGGATTTAACAGAGAGGAGAACATAGCAAGCCTACCTAACCAGCCTAAGGTAACCTAACCTGGCCGGCACCACCGGCCTAACACTTCTATGAAGACAAGGAAAAGCCCCCAGAAAAACCCTATTGGAGAAAAAATCCTAACTCTTCTACCCTCAACCCCTGTAATCTTGTGTGTACAAGAGCTAACAGAGGTACGATGGCCAAAGTGTATGGCTGGCCAGAAAGTGGGCAAGCCTGCCTAATGCCCCACCCATCTTGCCCTGGTCTGCTTAATCCCCACCTACCTTGACTAGGCATGAGGGTCCAGCATACAGCACCTTAATCCCAGCAATAAACTGCTCCCCACAACCAAATGCTGCTAAAGCACTGAACGGGGATTGATGGTCCACCCTATCACATGCTTTCTCTCTTGGTCAAGGGCTAGTCCAAAACTTACATCACAGCGTTCCGCCAAGTCCATCATGTCATACAATAAAAACAAGTTATCCATCATTGAGTGACCTGGTACGCAATAAGTGTGGTCCTTATGCACAATTCTCGAGGTAAGTGTTGAGCCTGGCAGCAGCATTCTGGACCAGTTGCAGTTTTTTAGTGCCCGAAAAAACGAAAAAAATCTTTCCTTTCAAACTTTCAAAAAGTTTTGTTGCCATTAAGAAGTAGGAAGTTTAGGGACATCCAACATTTGACCTTCAATAGGCAGGCTTCTAGTTTTTGGAATTGAGTGTTATAGTTGGTTTGACGGGTATGTAAATTTGAGTGTCATCAGCGTAACAGTGGAAGTTAATACCAAATTTGCGAATGATGTCACCGAGTGGTATATAGATAGAGAATAGTAGTGGTCCTAGGACAGAGCCTTGTGGCACACCAAAGTCCATATTGCAACACTCTGAGGTCATGTTGTTGTAAAAGACGCAGTGTGATCTATCGAGTAGATAAGACCTAAACCAAGAAAGGGCTGATCCCCAGGTACCAATATAATGTTCAAGACAATTCAGTAGTATCGTATGATCAATTGTGTCGAAGGTTGCACTTGACAAAGGGGTCAAAAGTAGTTTTTTGACACAAAATCCAGTATTTTGTAGAGGGTCTAGCATGCAGGTCGTGGGTTTAGACGTCAGAATTAACTTGGTGAGAGAGTCTAAGGAAACTGAATCAAACTGTGAGAAAAGACATTCAGCCGGGAAACACCAAGTGAACTTTTCAGGGGTGAGACAGCACCACCAGTAGAGAGTATACTGGTGATCTGATCAGTGTGATTTTCTGACTAAAAAAAGACATGAAAACAGAAAGCTATCAGAGGGGGAGGGATTCCGTGTTAATTTAGCAACAGAAACTTTGGGTTGTTTTTGTTTGCACTGATTAACCTAGAGAAGTGTTACGTTTTGGTGACGAGAGGCTCAAGTTTATAATGTAGCAGGCTATCATTCCAGGTGAGCCGGAAGACTTCAAGTTTGGTCAATCGCCATTTACGTTCTAGTTTTCTACAGGCTTGTTTAAGTGCACGAGTGTCGTTTGTAAACCATGGTGAAAATTTCCTAGCAGGGTGTTTTCTAGTGACTAACAAGGCGATTGAATCGAGTGCGTTGGTTGGTAAGGCTAGCGTTTAGTTTTTTGGTGAAATTGTTGAGTGAGCCAACATGACCAGAGAGTGGTGCGAGAAAACTGGGCAATTTTTCAGAAAGTAACGAGGCTGTGATATATGTATCTTCACACTTTTTAGGTGGGCAGATAAATTTGACCACAAATGTAATTAGATAGTGATCAGATAGGGTGGGCACATAAGAGGAGACCACTAAAGCAGAAACAGCAATGCCACGGGCCAAAACTAGGTCAAGGGTGTTGCCGCCTTTTTGGGTTGGTTCATTAACAAATTGGGTGAGGCCGCAAGTATCAATAAGATCTAGGAAGGCCTTACTGAGAGGATCAGTGGAGTTATTCAGGTGAATGTTAAAATCACAGATGATGAGAATATTATCAGCTCGGGTCACTAAGTCCGAAATGAAATTGGAGAACTCTTCTAAGAAGAGCGAATAGGGCCCAGGTGGTCGGTAAAGTACTGTAAGTACTAAGTAGAATGACGGGAGATTCGTAGCTGTAGGGTGCAGAATCAGGACTTCGAAGGATGTAAATTTGTTGTTAGTATTGGGATTAAGATTAAGGATAGGGTTAAATATCAGGGCAACAGTCTGATCTACTGTAAACTCTAACCTGGCAGACTCCACAAGCAGACTCAAGCCTAATATTATGGGTGATGGAGTCGCCAATAACTAGGGTGTGAGACAGACAGTGGGTCTGAGGAGCAGGGAGACAGGCCGGCCACAGGGACTAGCAAGAACAGTAAAGAACAGCCGCACAACTGGCGGCTGGAACTGGTGAGCTCTCCGACGCCCGGAGACCAGGACAAACTTGTCAACCACTGCCAATGGGGCTACGCTATCTCGGCTAAAAATCGGGTTACTGCTAACGCTTGTGAGTCGGAACAAGGTGAACAAGAAGCCATGCTTACCCTTGCTGGTAACACTTGGGAGACTAGATCAGGTTGTAAAAGAATAAAGCGAATTTGTAGTTGTCTAGTGGAATTTGACGATCTAAAGTTTTAGATGGAGCAAATGGTTTGCAAAACATCGGGCGGCGAAAACAGGAAGCATCAGTACACGCTCCTGCAGATTCCTCCTCTACAACATCAGGAGGATTCTCCCCTTCCTCACTGACAAGGCAGGGCAGGTGCTCATCCAGGCTCTTGTCATCTCCCACCTGGACTACTGCAACTCCCTCCTTGCTGCCCCGGCGTCTGCCATCAGACCTCTGGAGCTTGTTCAGAAAGCTGCAGCTCGTCTGGTGTTCAACCGCCCGAAGTTCTTCCATACAACTACCCTTCTCCGTTCTCTACACTGGCTCCCTGTAGCAACTCATCCAGTTCAAGAACCTGGTGCTAGCCTACAGGGCAGTGAAAGGAACAGCTCCTTCTTACCTCCAGGCTATGGTCAAGCCTTACACCCCCGCCCGACCACTTCGCTCTGCTGCCTCGAGGTGACTGGTTGCCCCGTCGCTCAGAGGCCCCTGGTGGCCGATCTACCCTGACCCTTCCTCTTCTAGAAGCACTACCCTGACCCTTCCTCTTCTAGAGACACTACCCTGACCCCTGGCCCTTCCTCTTCTAGAAACACTACCCTGACCCTTCCTCTTCTAGAAGCACTACCCTGACCCTTCCTCTTCTAGAGACACTACCCTGACCCTTCCTCTTCTAGAAACACTACTCTGACCCTTCCTCTTCTAGAAGCTCTACCCTGACCCTTCCTCTTCTAGAAACACTACTCTGACCCTTCCTCTTCTAGAAGCACTACCCTGACCCTTCCTCTTCTAGAAACACTACCCTGACCCTTCCTCTTCTAGAGACACTACCCTGACCCCTGACCCTTCCTCTTCTAGAAACACTACCCTGACCCTTCCTCTTCTAGAAACACTACCCTGACCCTTCCTCTTCTAGAAACACTACCCTGACCCTTCCTCTTCTAGAAACACTGCCCTGACCCTTCCTCTCAGCACTTGTTTATTTGTCTTCACTTATTTGTCTTTGCACTTGTTTATATGCCGGACAGCTCAGTCGGTAGAACATGAGACGCTCAGTCTCAGGGTTGAGGGTTCGATCCCCACATAGTGTGTTAACTAGTGTCAACTATAACCCTTGTAAGTCGCTTTGGATAAAAGCGTCTGCTAAATGACTGTAATGTAATGTAATGTAATGCAATAATATAGATAATATAGATAATATAGACATTATAACACTCCACTGGTCTGGTCAGTGTCTGGAAGCTACTTTCAAGGCTGAAGGACAAATCCAGGATTTTCCTGTTCTGCCAAACATGTTTGTGTGTGTGTGTGTGTGTGTGTGTGTGTGTGTGTGTGTGTGTGTGTGTGTGTGTGTGTCAGGGAGAGAGGGGCACAGATGTTCGTTCTGCGGGCAAGATTTTAATTTATGAAAATGATCTCGTTTATGCATGAGCACTCCCCATATACCCAATACATGTCTGCCCTGCTGTGTGTGTGTGTGTCTGTGTGTGTGTCTGTGTGTGTGTGAGTGAGTGTGTGTGTGAGCAGGGACAATATGGTGGCCATATCCCACAGTTTAATATCCCTGTTAAAGTGGAATAATACTGAGTGACACTGCGCTGAATATAACATCAGGTTAAATTAATAGAACTGAAGCATCTTTATTTGAAATAATTGATTGATGGTTTATTGTTGAAGCCGATTGGACGCTCTGCTGGAGGTTTTTGTCTCCTTATAGATTTACTGATTTTACTTTTTTTTTTAGAAACTCTGCTTTTAGATAAGAGAAAAGTAGTAGTATTAGAAGTAATAGTAGTAGTAGTAGTAGTTGCCTGTTGGCTGGATAACACTAAGACAGCTTAAACATAGCCATCTGTCAATAACACACACACACACACTCACACACTAAGTTGCTGGGGGGGGGTGCGGAGTCAGGGGCGGAGTCGGGGGCGGAGTCGGGCTGGCAGGCGGATTCGCCCTGCCCCGGCTGCGGCGGATCAGGACTGAGTGGGCTAACGTGTGTGCGTGTGTGTGTGTGTGTGTGGGTTGTTGTCTATATACGTTACAGGGAGCAGGAACACGAGAGGAGCGTGTCGCGTACAGCGAGAGTCTGAACCCCAGTGAGCGGTGGAGGCTGACCAGCCCGATGTCTCGTTATTTCTGCTGCTCCAATAAAGTCGGTGTTGCCGCCCTGCTCAAAACTCTCTGTCTCTGTCGCTGTCCTGACCCAGTGGTAGCAATTTGGCTAAAATGATAAACAGTGCAATATGAGAAATAGTTAAATGTGATATTAAATGAAGTGTAATATGAAGCTGATCTTGTCCACAGACCGACTTGGTGTCATTTCTTGTGTCCTGGATGGTCAAACCGGTGTCCAGGTTGGGAAACACCCAAATCACACCCGGGTCACATCCAGGTCACATCAGGTCACATCAGGTCTGGTGGGTCAAACCAAATACTGAAATACACTGATACTTAGAATTTACACACATATAATACATATGACATATGGGACCTGGGATCGTATTCACAAGACATCTTAAGGCTAAAAGTCACTCCCAACTAGCTGATTTAGGAGAAACTCTTGAAAATAATGGGCGTGTCAGTCCTAATTTTAGGACTCCTTTGGTCTAAGAGTATTTCACAAAGTGCTCAGCACTAAAACCAGCTCCTAAATCTGAACAGTTAGGGGTAGTCAAGAGGACTCCTGAGTCACTAAGACCAAATCACCAACAATCCTATGCTGGTGTCTGAGTGCCCAAGGACACTGAACACACTGAGGCAACAGGAGATAGAGCCTTGGGTGCTGAGCCTCCTGATAGATGAATTATAGATTACATGTTCATATAATCTGTGATGACATGTAGCGAGGTTAATTTATGTATAAATACATAATTGTCCTAACGTCCTGTTTCCTGTGGCGGTTGTTTGTTGTCCTCTGCCCTTCCTGAGACTGAAAGAATACCAGCGCTTTTCACATCGGTGGTTCTGGACAGAAGTGGGAAAGCCACATTTATTTGCAAGCGTATATTTTCCCACGCTTCTTTTTCGGTTTTTGAAGTTATCCAACTCAAAATTTCCCTTTAATAATGTCCTTCTTTTCATGTACAAGTTGGGCGAGAAGTAAAAGCTGTTCAGTTTGGTTTTGGTTTGCACAATGTAGCGTCACACGTCTTCCTATCAACCATGTTATTCTAGTCTGATCAGTAAAAGGATGCTTATATGTATATCCGCTAAATGTTGACGAGATGCCAGACATGTCAGAGGCTGACGATCAGCTGAACATACGTGTCTAGTCAGTAGCCTGTATTATTCTTGGTTTCATGTTTAATCAGTGACACCTACACTTTTATTTTGAAATCTTTTAAATTTTGGTATCGGTCCTTAACGTCACGTTAAATATGGCGGTGTGTCTACATAATAATAATCTGGTTCACTAATAATCTAGACTCTGATGTCTAGACAATGTGGTTCATAATATTCTCGTATGGTTTATCATAGGATCATGTTGTTTAAAATAAGATGGTGTATTGATAATATGATTAATAATATGATGATATGGTTTGTTATTGACTGACGTCTGCATATTATGGCTTATAATATGATAATATGGTTTATTATTAGACTCTGAGCTTCTTTACTGGAAGGGACATGCGAGCGCGTTCCCACAGGGACGTAAGGCTCCGCAGTGGCGCGCACGCCTGTTCCGAGGAGACCGGTGGACCTGCCGCGTGTTTGTGAGCCCGGTACACCTGTTTCCATAGCGACTACACCCTGGAAACAAACTCTACCGGTTTGTTCACTAGACAGAAATCAAGTACTGGTTAGTTATTAGACGGTAACGGTTCTAGGATGCTGGAGTCTGAGGACGAGTTGAATGAACCGGTGAGAAAAACAACGAATAAGAAAGAAGAAAAACCCAGTGGGAAGAAAAAGAAACAGAAGAAGAAGGAAGAGGAGGAGAAGAAGAAGAGGTGGGTGCTGTGGTTCCTTTAGTTCCAGTTCTCAAGAGAACCTTTATATACAGAGAACCCTGTAGAGCTTCTGTCTGTCTGCATATCTGTCTGTCTGTCTGTATTCTGTCTCTATTCTGTCTGTATTCTGTCTGTATTCTGTTTGTATTCTGTCTCTATTCTGTCTCTATTCTGTCTTTAGTCTGTCTCTATACACTGTGTTGTTTTAAAGTCCTGTAAGAATGAAATGGTTCTTTGAGCACCATAACGGGTTCTGCTGTGGAACGAGCCTAAAGAACCATGTCTGGTTCATAGACCCTTTTGATTAGAGTGTGGTGTAATTGAGGGTGTCCCAGTATACCCAGCTCCTCTATACCAGTCCCAGTATAACCAGTATAACCAGGTTCTTCCACTTTCTGTTCTCCTACTGATTGATGTGTTAAGCAGCTACCTTTACTTAATACTTATTAACCAGAGTACTAGTATGTGATAATGACCACAGTTATAAACCAGAGTACTAGTATGCTCTACTAACCAGAGTATATGTGTATGTGTGTGTGTGTGTGTGTGTGTGTGTGTGTGTGTGTGTGTGTGTGTGTGTGTGTGTGTGTGTGTGTCAGTCCGGACCCAGAGTCAGTTCTTCTTCATGGGATCTTTAAACTGGGGAAGAAGAGTCACGACGTACTGCTGACTCGGACCAGACTGACCTGGACCCCCATCCTACCAGAGACACCGACAGGTCAGTTACAGAGATGATGAGTTGCCTTGGTGATGAGTTGTCATGGTGACGAGTTACCGTGGCGATGAGTTGTCATGGTGATGAGTTACCATGGTGATGAGTTGTCATGGTGATGAGTTACCTTGGTGATGAGTTGTCATGGTGATGAGTTACCATGGTGATGAGTTGTTGTGGTGACAGTAACAGTAGTTTTCCTTAAAGTGGCCAAGTGTGTGGGGTAAGGGTCCAATCACTGTGGTGTGTGTATGCCAGTGTGCTACTGTTGTATGTGTGTGTGGTGCATGTGCAAGGGTTAGTGTCAGCAGTTCAGTAGCCTGATGGCTTGTGGGTAAAAACTGTCTCTGAACCTGCTGGTTCGGGTCCGGATGATCCTGTACCGCCTGCCAGACGGTAGGAGGGTGAAAGGTCTGTGGCTGGGATGGCTGGGGTCAGAGAGGATCCACTGGGCCTTCCTCCTGCAGCGCTGGCTGTAGAGGTCCTGGGTGGCTGGCAGCTGGTTATATATACAGGTCATATAAGAAATACAAAAATATACAAGTGCAAACCTTTAGGGCAATGTGCAGTTGAGTAGTATGGAAGCCCATTTCCACCAATGTGATGAAAAAAAAATCCTGTAAGTCATTATAATGAGAACCTTTCTTGAAATAATTAGGTAGTATCTCAAAATAATGAGAAACCTTCTCAAAAATGACATATCTCAAAATAATAAGAAACTTTCTCAAAATAATGAGTTAGTAACTCAACATAATGAGTTAGTAACTCAAAATAATGAGAAACCTCAAAATAATGACATAGTATCTCAAAATAATAAGAAACTTTCTCAAAATAATGACTTAGTAACTCAAAATAATGACTTAGTATCTCAAAATAATGAGAAACTTTCTCAAAATAATGACTTAGTATCTCAAAATAATGAGAAACCTTCTCAAAATGATGACATAGTATCTCAAAATAATAAGAAACTTTCTCAAAATAATGACATAGTATCTCAAAATAATAAGAAACTTTCTCAAAATAATGAGTTAATAACTCAAAATAATGACTTAGTATCTCAAAATAATGAGAAACCTTCTCAAAATAATGAGTTAGTAACTCAAAATAATGACTTAGGCCGGATCCCAATTCACCCCTTCCCCTCCGTTTTGCGCGTTCACGTGTAGGGGTAGGGTGTCCCAATTCTCTTGGGATCGAGGGGTAGGGCGAAGGTCTAGGGCTACATGGCCCTCCAAATGGAGGTTTTTCAGGGGCACACTACAAACCGAGGGCTAGGAGAAATCTCCAACAATGACCTGCGAATCAACTGGACGTTCATGGCGAGCGCTACACTACCATCAAAGTGAACCACAAATGTAATATTTTCTTTGTTAATAAAGATTTAAAAAATATTCTAACCGTGGTATTATCTTAGTTTAATGTCGTTTCTCGGTATATAGCTAATACTACTACTGCTGGTGCTGCTATTACTTCTGCTTGTTCTACTTCTACTACTACGATTTCTTAACACAGTATGTTTCTGATTAAATTGACTTTTTAAAAAACATTTTTAAGCTGAAGGAAATGAAAGCTTTTCTAGGTTTGGACCTAGAAGTCCCAGCTGCACCAAGCAGTTTTAACTAGTCTCTACGGGAGTCAAACCTGGACAAACATCCCAACCGGCAGGTGATAGTTGACTAGTTAACTCCCCCGTTATGTCCAGGTTTGAAATAAAGCATTCAACAGCATTACCCCTTTTTAGGAAAAGTATTGAAACGTTTTGAAAATCATGACTTCAAAGACAGATTCCCTTTCAAACTAAATGTAATAAAAACATCAGAGATTCACACTTTTTCTTTCTCCCAAATTTAGCTCCATGAACCTCAAAAACATCCCAGTGCAGAAAAGCTGCTGGGAGAAAACAAGCTCAGTATGTGTCTGTCTGTCTGTCTGTCTGTCTGCCTGCCTCTCTGTCTGTATAAGGGACAGGGTCTGTGTGTGTATGTGTACATGCATCTTACATATACTGTTTGTTCCCATTAGTTGTTTTCATTATTACCTGTAGTTGTATTTCTCAATGCTTTGGCAATAAATTGTATCTTCCTGCCAGTAAAGCTCATTGAAGTTGAAATTGAGAGAGACAGACAGACAGACAGACAGACAGACAGACAGACAGACAGACAGACAGACAGACAGACAGACAGACAGACAGACAGACAGACAGACAGACAGTGTGTCTGTAGAGGCAGCTGGTGCTGTAATAGAGAAGGTCTATCATATTGAGACCACCTGAAGCCTGACATCTGGACACACACACACACACACACACACACACACACACACACAAACACTCCACACACACACACACACACACACACACACACACTGTGAGGTCCTCAGTTGAGCTGTAGGGGGGGGGGGGGGGGGGGGGGGTTAAAATGTCTGATGGCGACCGGCAGGAAAGACTTCCTGTCTATCTCACCGTGGTGGGATCAGTCTATGGCTGCTTCATCACCATGTCATGGAGGAGGTGGTGGGATCAGTCTGGCTGCTTCATCACCATGTCATGGAGGAGGTGGTGGGATCAGTCTATGGCTGCTTCATCACCATGTCATGGAGGGTGGGAGACATCCTCCATGATGACCAGCATCCTTCTCTCTCCACCTCCTCCAGGGTGTCCAGGTCAATGTCCACAACAGAGCCAGTCTTCCTGATCAGTGTGTTCAGCCTGTTGGTATCCTCGGTCCTGGTGTTAGCGCCCCAACACACCACCGCAAAGAAGATGACACTGGCCACAACCGACTGGTAGAACATATGCAGCAGAGAACCTCATATGTTGAAGGACCTGAGCTTCAGGAAGTAGAGTCAGGAAATAGAGTCAGGAAGTAGAGTCGGCTCTGGCCCTTCTTGTACAGTGCCTCGGTGTCGCAGGCCGGTATTGTACTGATATTGTACTGGTGTTATACTGGTGTTATACTAGTGTTATACAAGATTCAAGATTCAAGAACTTTATTTGGCACATACACACACGGGGTGTGTAGTGAAATGAAAAAGTGGCAATGCTCAACGGGAATGTGCAAAAGGGCAACAGTTCACAGTATTTACAGTAAAAAACAACAACACAATATTCACAGTATTACAGTAATTACAGTAAGAGCTCTTATATAAAAAAACAACACAATATATACAGTAAGAGCACTTTGGAAATAAATATAGAAGTAAGGGAAATCGTATGAATGCAATGTACTATAAATTATGTGTAGTCATTACCTAAGTGTGTGTGTGTGTGAGTGTGTGTGTGTGTGTGTATAAGAGGGGCAGTGTGTGGGTCTTGGTGGGGGCCCTGGTGAGGTCAGAGTTCACAGTCCTGATGGCCTGAGGAAAGAAACTCTGTCTCAGTCTCTCTGTTTTGGCAGTGTGACTACGGAGGCGCTTGCCTGACCACAGCAACTGAAACAGTCCGTTGTTGGGGTGGTGAGGATCCTTCATGATCCTGCAGGCTCTGGTTCTGCACCTCCTGTTGTACAAGTCCTGCAGGGTGGGGAGTGTAGTTCCAATAGTGCGTTCAGCCAAACACACTACTCTCTGCAGAGCCTTCCTGTCCTGAGCGGAGCTGTTGCCAAACCAGGCAGTGATGCTTCCTGTCAGGATGCTCTCTACAGCTCCAGAGTAGAAGGACTGAAGGATCCTCCGGGAGATTTTAAATTTCCTCAGCTGCCTGGGGTGGTAAACACGCTGCCTTGCCTTTCTCACCAGAGTGTCTGTGTGTGTGGACCATGTGAGATCTTCGGTGATGTGGACTCCCAGGTATTTATACCTGCTCACCCTCTCCACAGTAGTCCCATTAATCCCCAATGGTGAGTACGTCCTCTGTTGTTGTGTCCTCCTAAAGTCCACAATCAGCTGCTTAGTTTTGGTGACATTCAAGAGGAGGCTGTTGTCCTGGCACCAGAGTGACAGATCAGCAACTTCCTCCAGGTAGGCCTTCTCGTCGTTGTCGGAGATCAGGCCCACCACCACTGTGTCATCCGCAAACTTAATGATGGAGTTGGAGCTGAACCTGGCCACACAGTCATGTGTATACAGGGAGTACAGTAGGGGGCTGAGGACGCAACCCTGGGGCGATCCTGTGTTCAGGGTGAGGGGGTTGGAGGTGTGTCTGCCCACCCTGACCACCTGGGGCCTGGCGGTGAGGAAGTCCAGGATCCAGGCACACAGGGGGTGTTCAGTCCCAGCTCAATCAACTTGGCAGCCAGTCTGGTGGGGACTATGGTGTTGAAAGCTGAACTATAATCAATGAACAGCAGTCTCACATAGCCCCCCTTCTGGCTGTCAAGATGAGAGAGTGTGGTGTGCAGTACCTGGGAGACAGCATCATCCGTGGATCTGTTTGGACGATAAGCAAACTGCAGCGGGTCCATGGAGCAAGGGAGGAAGGTGCAGATGTAATCCTTAATCAGCCTCTCGAAGCATTTCATGACCACCGAGGTGAGGGCCACCGGTCGGTAGTCATTCAAGCATGCTGGAGAAGCATTTTTAGGCACAGGGACAATAGTGGATCTCTTGAAGCAGGCGGGGACCACAGACTCAGAGATGTTGAATATAGTGGTGAACACTGGAGCTAGCTGATTAGCACAGGTCTTCAGTACTCGCCCAGATATGCCATCTAGACCAGCAGCTTTCCTGGTGTTCACCCTCGTCAGAGCCCTCCTCACACTGTGCTCGGTCACAGAGAGTGTGCGTCCATCCCAAGCGGTAGAACTCACTTCGGCTACACTAACAGTGTTGTTGTTAGCTGGCGAGCTAGCGCTGTTGTTGTTAGCCTCAAACCGTGCGTAAAATGCGTTCAGGTCGTCTGCTAGGGATGCGTCGGCACTCACAATTGCGGGGGTCTGCCCTCGTAGTCTGTTATAGTCCGTAGCCCCTGCCATAGGCGTCTGGTGTCGCGCAATCTGCGACTCCACTCTGTCTCTGTACCTCCTCTTGGCCTCCTTCACCGCCCTTCTCAGTCCATAGGATGCTGCCTTGTGCTCGTCCATGTTGCCGGATACAAGACCGGAGTTGTAGGCAGCAGTACGGGCGTTCAAAGCATCGTGGATGGATCTATCAACCCACGGTTTTTGGTTAGGAAAGGACCTAACTTTTACCGTGGGGACGATGGGTGTCCGCTAGCGTTGCTATGAAGCTCGTTACTACTTCCGTAAACTTGCTGACGTCCCTGGAACTGGATTGGAACATGTCCCAGTCTACGTCACACAGAGCGTCGTGTAGCTCAACCTCTGATTGGTCAGACCACCGCTATCCTTTGTTTATACTCCGGTAGCAGGAAAATGGCGGCATGGTCTGATTTGTCGAACAGAGGGAGAGAGACAGCCTTGTAGCCTCTCTTGAACGGCATATAGCAGTGGTCCAACGTTCTTTCCCCTCTGGTAGCACACGTAATGTGCTGGTGAAAGTTCGGCATGACTTTCTTTAGGTTCGCCCTATTAAAGTCCCCAGCCACCACCATAGCCGCGTCGGGATGCTTGTTCTGATGCCGACATAACACATCCTGTAGGTCCGATAGTGCTACGTCGGTGTCCGCTTGTGGTGGTATGTAGACGGCTGTGGTGATGACCGAGCTGAACTCCCGGGGAAGGTAGAATGGACGGCATGAGATCGTCAGATGTTCCAGGTTCGACGAGCAGGAACGAGAAAGAGTCTTAATGTCCTTGGGGTTGCACCACTTGTTGTTGGTCATGAAGCAAACCACTCCACCCTTAGATTTGCCAGACTCTTCCGTTCTATCCGCACGGAAAACAGAGAAGGACTCGGTTGGGCATATGGCTCGATCCGGCACCAGCGGAGTCAGCCATGTTTCGGTCAGACAAAAGGTCAGACAATCCCTCATGTCCCGTTGGAATCTAATCCTCGCCCTAACATCATCCAATTTATTTTCCAGAGACTGGACGTTAGCAAGAAGGATGCTGGGCAGAGGTGGACGGTGGGCTTGAACTCTCAGTTTGTTCTGAATTCCGCTCCTTTTTCCCCGATCTTTCCTCCTTCGTCTCCCTGGAGATGCTGTTGTTGTGGCTTGCTCGTACGATCTCTGCCGGCCATGCTGGGTCGATGGAAAAAGTGGATAAAAACCTTTGTTTTGCGCAAAGGTTTATGTCCAAAAGTGTGCTACGTTCATATGATGTTAGTGCCAATGTGTTTGTGCAAAAAAAGATATTAAAAACAAACACAAAAACTAAGAAAACGCACAATCTCCGCGGAGCTACCACAACGGCGTCTAGACACTGCCGCACCATCTTGCGCCAGTATGGTATTATACTGATATTGTACTGGTGTTATACTGGTATTATACTGGAATTGTACTGATATTGTACTGGTGTTATACTGGTATTATACTGATATTGTACTGGTTTTATACTGATATTGTACTGGTGTTATACTAGTGTTATACTGGTATTATACTGATATTGTACCGGTGTTATACTAGTGTTATACTGATATTATACTGATATTGTACTGGTGTTATACTGGTATTGTATTTATGTGTTTTGTTTTGGTTTACGGCCCTCACTGTTTTGTTGTATTTGATCCAAGCTAATGTCATTAAGACAGCTCTGTGTGTGTGTGTGTGTGTGTGTGTGTGTGTGTGTGTGTGTGTGTGTGTGTGTGTGTTAATATGGCTTAGCCCTCTCTCTCACACTGAGAGATTCTAATAACCCCCCATGGGCTGTACCAAATGCTCCCAACTACTGCCAAATACACACACACACACACACACACACACACACACACACACACATACACACCATGCTGAGAGGCTGAGGATGTGTGTGTGTGTTCGTTTGATATTTCTATATAAACAGATCAGCTGCTGTTTATTTCTAGACATGAATTTATCCTGTCTCACACACCAAGCCACCTGTCTGTCTCTCAGTCTATCTGTCAGTCCAGTAGAATGAGGTCAACTAGTAAAGCCACTGAATCCAGGCTTACTGACCGGCTTACTGACTTGTTACTGGTTTCCTGACTGGTTTCCTGACTGACTGATTTACTGACTGGTTACTGGTTTACCGACCGGTTTATTGACTGGTTTACTGACCGTCTGGTTGACTGGTAGCCAGGATAAACCAGAATGCAATGCAGTGGATGAGGGAAAGTGACAAAAGAGGATCTGAAGAGGATCTAGTTATTCCTGCTTAGGTTTCAGTATGATGATGAAAAGCTAGTTAGTTCTCTAACCAGCAGGTTAACATGCTAGTTAGTTCTCTAACCAGCAGGTTAACTGCAGCATCACTCACATGAAATGACAGTCTGTCTGTCTATACATCATCAATGTGATCAATGACTTTGAGGAATCATTGCTGCAGTGAACCCTGACATCCTGTGTGTGTGTGTGTGTGTGTGTGTGTGTGTGTGTGTGTGTGTGTGTGTGTTGTGGAAACTGTGAGCCATAACACCCCACAGTGAGCCACATGGCCTGGTCACCATGAGACTGGCCTGCCACTGTGAGAGAGAGAGAGAGGGAGGGAGAGAGTGTGTGTGTGTGGGGGGGGCATTGTGTGAGCATTGCCTCAATAATACGTTTAAACTCAGTCATTTGAACGATTAGTTAGTTAGTTAGTAACTAAACTGTCATGTCCTCTTTCTATTGGTCCAGACTAGAGAGCAGGAAGTAGCATGGTGATGCAAGGAAGTGGAAGTGTGTGTGTGTGGGGGGGGGGCACAGCAGGTCCAGAGGGCATGATGGGAAAGTCATCTCCATCTGGAACCAACACTACCTGTCACACTCTATATAATCAATATACTGTGTGTGTGTGTGTGTGTGTGTGTGTGTGTGTGTGTGGAGCAGCTCTGTCGGTTCTGTCAACACAGATCAGATTCATCTTCATTGGAGTGGATGGAAAGTCTGTCTGTCTGTCTGTCTGCCTCTCTGTCTGTCTCTCTGTCTGTCTCTCTGTCTGTCTGTCTATCTGTCTGTCTGTTTGATAAACATCAGTTCTTCTGTCCATCAAGTTCTGAGAAACATAGTTAATCCAGTCAGCAGTACTAGTTAGCCCAGTCAGCAGTACTAGTTAATCCAGACAGCAGTACTAATTAATCCAGACAGCAGTACTAAAACTCTTGAACGTGCTGTCCTTGTACCTCCACCAGAACAACCTCTTGGACCCCCACCAGTCTGGGTTCAATGTGGGTGAGTCACTCCATGCTGCTAGAGCGAACTCTCTCTCCTCTGTCCTGATACTCCTGGACCTGTCTGCAGCGTTTGACACGGTGAACACCAGATCCTCCTCTCCACCCTTGAGGGGATGGGTGTCTCAGGCTCTGCACTCTCCATGTTTGCATCCTACGTGACGGGTCGCTCCTACCAGGTGACGCTGAGAGGGTCTGTGTCAGAACGACGCAGGCTCACTACTGGGGTTCTGCAAGGCTCAGTTCTAGGTCCTCTTCATTTTTCCTTCTACACAACATCTCTTGGTTTTGTTATCCACTCCCATGGGTTTTCCTACCACTGCTATGCAGATGACACCCAGCTGATCCTGTCATTTCCCCCTTCTGACACACAAGTGGAGGCACTCATTGCTGCATGCCTGGCTGACATCTCGGAGTGGATGTCGATGCACCACCTGAAGCTCAACCTGGACAAGACCGAGCTGGTGTTCCTCCTGTGGAAGTGCTGTCCGCACCGAGACCTGGCCATCACCATTGATAATGCTGTGGTGACTGTGGTGGTCAACTTGGAGTGCGAGGAATCTGGGTGTGACCCTGGACGACCAACTGTCGTTCTTGGCAAACATCGCATCAGTGACACGCTCCTGCAGATTCCTCCTCTATAACATCAGGAGGATTCTCCTCTTCCTCACTGACAAGGCAGTGTAGGTGCTCATCCAGGCTCTTGTCATCTCTTGACTACTGCAACTCCCTCCTTGCTGGTGCCCCGGCGTCTGCCATCAGACCTCTGGAGCTTGTTCAGAAAGCTGCAGCTCATCTGGTGTTCAAACACCCCAAGTTCTCCCATACAACTACCCTTCTCTGTTCTCTACACTGGCTCCCTGTAGCAGCTCATCCAGTTCAAGACCCTGGTGCTAGCCTATAGGGCAGTGAAAGGAACAGCTCCTTCTTCCCTCCAGGCTATGGTCAAGCCTTACACCCCCGCCCGACCACTTCACTCTGGGCGACCTCAAGACAACTGGTTGCCCCGTTGCTCAGAGGCCCCTGGGGGCTGATCTACCCGGCTCTTCTCTGTTCTGGCCCCACAGTGGTGGAATGAACTCCCCACTGATGTCAGGACAGCAGAGTCGCTGCCCATCTTTCACCATAGACTGAAAACCTCTTCTAGAAACACTACCCTGACCCTTCCTCTTCAGGAAACACTACCCTGACCCTTCCTCTTCAAGAAACACTACCCTGACCCTTCCTCTTCAAGAAACACTACCCTGGCCCTTCCTCTTCAAGGCCGAATCCCAATTCACCCCTTGGCCCTACCCCTTAGCCCTTCCCCTCCGTTTTGCGCGTTCACGTGAAGGTGTAGGCGTGTCCCAATTCTCTTGTGATCGAGGGGTAGGGCCAAGTGCGAGGGCTACATGGCCCTCCAAACGGAGATTTTTTAGGGGCACACTACAAACCGAGGGCTATGAGAAATCTCCCAGAATGACCTGCGAATCAACAGGAAGTGAACCATCAAAGTGAACAACAAATGTAGTATTTTCTTCGTTAATAAAGATTTTAAAAATATTCAAACCTTGGTATTATCTTAGTTTAATGTCGTTTCAATGTATTATAGACCTTTTCTTTATAACAAGCATAACAAAAAATCGCTAGTATGCCGATGTCTCTACTTTGCTAGTTAGTTACATTACAACATTGTTTTTAGGCTGATTTGTGCATGAGAGTCCCGCATTTTGATATATTTACATGTCGCATTTCCCCCTTTGATGGCATATGACGCCCGAAATATAACTAAAGTCCAGCAGCGAAGTTGCTGCACTTGTTACAGCTCCTCTAATATCAGTGCAGACTACAGACCCATCTTTCACCGTAGACTGAAAACCTCTTCTAGAAACACTACCCTGACCCTTCCTCTTCAGGAAACACTACCCTGACCCTTCCTCTTCAAGAAACACTACCCTGACCCTTCTCTCTTCTAGAAACACTACCATGATTCTTCCTCTTCCAGAAACACTACCCTGACACTTCCTCTTAGCACTTGCTTACTAGTTAATCCAGATAGCAGTACTAGTTAGCCCAGTCAGCAGCAGCAGTACTAGTTAATCCAGACAGCAGTACTAGTTAGCCAAGCACAGTAGCTAATAGTTTGTCAGATTTATTACAGTAACTATTTAACATGATGACACCAGATGACACCAGTCAAGTGCGGTAGTACTCACTACTACTGCATGAGGTACATGCAGTAGTAGTGAGTACTACTGCAGTAGTGAGTTTGCTGGGGCAACAGGTGATAGGCTACAATTGGTCAGTCTGCCTTTGGGGGAGGGGTTTAGCAGGTAGTGGCAGAAGGCATTTGGTTCCCTCCTCTCCCTCAGCAGCGATCAGCAGGCTGTCTGGACTGAAGGACTGCTTCACTGGACTGTGTGTGTGTGTGTGTGTGTGTGTGTGTGTGTGTGTGTGTGTGTGTGTGTGTGTGTGTGTGCGCGCGTGTATGTGAGCTCTGCTGACTATGATCACAGGGGATTGGATGATTAATCTGACATGGACCAATGAGTTGCCAGTATTCCTTCTTGATTAGTGTGATTGACAGGTGGTAATAAACATATTGTTAATACTGTTATGTAATGTAATGGATTCATCTCTTCCACTGAGCTGCAGTTCCCAGATCAGCAACATTACATCCATCAGTAAGGGGGTCAGAGGTCAAAGGTCACAGCAGCCTGACAGTAGTAGAAATTATATAATATGTTTGGATGATATTTGGATTCATATGAAATATTAAGGTTAAGGTTGTGATGTTTGAATTACTACACACACACACACACAGAGGAGGAAAGGAGAAGAGAGGAGAGGAGGATAGAGGAGGATAGAGGAGGAGAGGAAAGGAAACGAGGAGGAGAAGAACTTGGCCAGGTTCTCCTAGACAGATGGTCTAGTAGAGGAGGTCCAGGCAGGAGGAGCATTGAAATGTCCTGCTGGTAACCAGGATGGAGAGGAGTCAGGAAACTGATGAACCATGAGGCTAGCTGCTGTTGGTCCACTACAGCACATATACATATATACATGGCTGGTCTCTCCCTGTGGTCTCTGCCTCTGGTCTCTGCCTCTGCCTTGAACTATCTTTAATCAACTGTCCTTGTACCTCCACCAGAACAACCTCTTGGATCCCCACCAGTCTGTGTTCAAAGTGGGTCACTCGACCGAGACTGCCCTCCTGGCAGTGACAGAGTCGCTCCATGCTGCTAGAGTGAACTCTCTCTCCTCTGTCCTGATACTCCTGGACCTGTCTGCAGCGTTTGACACGGTGAACCACCAGATCGTCCTCTCCACCCTTGAGGGGATGGGTGTCTCAGGCTCTGCACTCTCCATGTTTGCATCCTACCTGACGGATCGCTCCTACCAGATGACGCTGAGGGGGTCTGTGTCAGAACGACGCAGGCTCACTACTGGGGTTCCACAAGGCTTGGTTCTAGGTCCTCTTCTTTTTTCCTTCTACACAACATCTCTTGGTTTTGTCATCCACTCCCATGACTTTTCCTACCACTGCTATGCAGATGACACCCAGCTGATCCTGTCATTTCCTCCCTCTGAGGAGGCACATTACATTACAGTCATTTAGCAGACGCTTTTATCCAAAGCGACTTACAATAAGTGCATTCAATAAAGGTAGGTAAGAAAACTACTAGTCACCAGAAATCATAAGTGCATTTCCTTCCTAAACAAGCAACTAAGAGCATAACTAGTGTTAATGTAAGAGTGCAATAAATTAGCAACCTCCTTATCTTAAACAAATGAGACAAATAGAGAATCGAATAAACAAGAGCTAAGACAAATAAGTGAACCCAATAAACAAGAGCTAAGACAAGAGCTAAGTGTATCCAAGAGCCAATAAACAAGAGCTCAGGCACATAAATGACGACAATTAGTCAAGGCTAGGAGGAAGGGTCAGGGTAGTGTTTCCTGAAGAGGTGGGTTTTCAGCCTGCGGCGAAAGATGGGCAGCGACTCTGCTGTCCTGACATCAGTGGGGAGTTCATTCCACCACTGCGGGGCTAGGACAGAGAAGAGCCGTGACCGTGTAGATCGGCCGCAGGGACCTCTGAGCGACGGGTCAACCAGACGTCTCGAGGCAGCAGAGCGAAGTGGTCGGGCGGGGGTGTAGGGCTTGACCATAGCCTGGAGGTAAGAAGGAGCAACTCGGACTGCGAGGAATCTGGGTGTGACCTTGGACGACCAACTGTCGTTCTCGGCAAACATTGCATCAGTGACATGCTCCTGCAGATTCCTCCTCTATAACATCAGGAGGATTCTCCTCTTCCTCACTGACAAGGCAGCGCAGGTGCTCATCCAAGCTCTTGTCATCTCTGGACTACTGCAACTCCCTCCTTGCTGCCCCGGCTTCTGCCATCAGACCTCTGGAGCTTGTTCAGAAAGCTGCAGCTCATCTGGTGTTCAATCGCCCCAAGTTCTCCCACAGAACTACCCTTCTCCGTTCTCTACACTGGCTCCCTGTAGCAGCTCTTCCAATTCAAGACCCTGGTGCTAGCCTATAGGGCAGTGAAAGGAACAGGCTGTGGTCAAGCCTTACACCCCCGCCCGATCACTTCGCTCTGCTGACTCGAGGCGACTGGTTGCCCTGTCGCTCAGAGGCCCCTGGGGGCTGATCTATGGCTCGGTCATGACTGTAAGCTACACACTTTTTTAGAGATAGGAGGGATAAAACAGCATAGTAGTAAACTAAAAGGATAAAAGGGTTATAAAAGATGAAAGCCTTTATAAAATCTGTTTTAATAAGTGATTCTCTGGGTCGAAGGTCACTCCAGGTCAGTTTAGTCTTCACACTGGACACTTCAGGTCTGTTGTGCCTTACCTGTCTCTCTCTCTCCGTGATGTGCACGAGACAGACAATGTGTTGCTAAAGGATGTGTGTTACAGTTTTTTACAATCGTTTACACTCTAAAACTGGTACTTTGCAAAACACTAAACACAGTTCTCTACATTAGACACATCAGTCAAAACTAAAATCTCTTGTGTTTCATTTGGAAAACTGCCATTCAAAATGCCACATTCATACCTACTGCCTACACCCAGTCCTCACGTGTGAAAACACTTATAGCAAATTTGTTCAGTTAGAAATCAGAGCTTGAGCACTATAAGTAGGCCACAGGTTTGTGCTCTTGGTTTGGATAACAATGGAGGCCAATATTGGAGAGAGGGTGAGAGAAAGAGGAGTGAGAGTAAGAGGAGCACGAGGACAGGGGCACGGAAGAGGAAGAGGAAGAAGGAGAATGAACACTGGGATCCAGGCCACTTTGGTTGACCATGTGGACAACTTGTGGTCAACTATCTGCTACTGTATTTTTTCTGTTACTGTTCATGCCGAACGTGGATGAAAATACAATGGGCCTCATTCGCAAACGTTTTCATAAATGATTCGTAAGTTTGTTGTATTTATATGCGTACTAAAACGCGAACATGGGATTCATGAAACGTGCAGGATATATTTTATGAATGCCAATCGTTGGTAAAGTGGATGCGCATGCCTGTTGAAGCCGGTTTGCAGGTAAACGCTGTTCAACACCAAAAAAGGCTGCAGACTGAAGGGTTGTATTCAAGTAAACCAGGGAAAAGATGAACTTGGCGGAGTCCGAAATGGAAGTGTTGCGTTCATGAGAAAAGAATAACAGAGTTTTCAGAAGCATCAGCAGCGGAGTCACAAGAACTGATAAAAGTAAAGCATGGCAAGAAATTATCAACGCTGTCGATGTTGTTTCAGCAGAAACACCGTTGCTGAGGTAAAATAAAGAAACAGTTCAACAAGAAACTAGATAAGTATAAGGAGAAGGAGAGAAGTAGTAGTATTTGGGTACATACATGGATGTGTGAGTACTGTTAATGTTAACACTCTAAAGGTCAGAGCTGCGTGCTGCATTCAGGCGCTGTGTGTTAATGTTTACTCTCTCTCTGCAGGTCAGAGCTGCGTGCTGCATTCAGGCGGTGTGTTGCTGCAGGATATTTTTGCGGTGAAGGTGAAGCGTCGCCGTGCTGCTGGCCAGCAGACAGGGGGTGCTGTGCTGGGCCTGGCCCTGTTCTGCTGCAGGAGGAGAGGGAGGAGGCTGGAGCAGGAGACTCTGCACCTGCAAAACGCCTCCGTAGAACACATACACACCTGGTTGAACACACTGCAGGAGCTGCTGAGAGGTAGCAACACATTAACACTACACTAGCACTACACAACACTATACACTGCATACTACACACTATACACTACATACTACACACTACATACTACACACTACACACTATCACTACACACTCAAATACAGTACAACAGACAATCAGCCGTATTGATGTCAGTGTCTATAAGCATCTTATAATAACAGCAGTGAGTCATAATGTTCCATTATAGCTGGGCTGTTAAAACTAACCAGGTTAGTTCCTACACCACTATTATCACCCACCAGTAGTATTTGGTGGTTGTAATGGTCAGCTCCCAGTATAAATGGTTTTTACTAATGGACATCAACGGCTCCACGGTAAAACTGTTTTGGCTAGTCATGCTAGCAGTCTATACCTGTTAGCGTTACAAACCAATAAAGTTACACCGTGCTGTCCACCAATCAGGAGGCACAACCCTCAGCCTCCTGGCTGGTCTCTCTGGCTGGTCTCTCTGGCTGGTCTCCCTGGCTGGTCTCTTTAGCTGGTCTCCCTGGCTGGTCTCTTTGGCTGGTCTCTTTGGTTGGTCTCCCTGGTTGGTCTCCCTGGCTGGTCTCTTTGGCTGGACTCTTTGGCTGGTCTCCCTGGTTGGTCTCCCTGGCTGGTCTCTCTGGCTGGTCTCCCTGGTTGGTCTCCCTGGCTGGTCTCCCTGGCTGGTCTCTTTGGCTGGTGTCTCTGGCTGGTCTCTTTGGCTGGTCTCCCTGGCTGGTCTCTTTGGCTGGTGTCTCTGGCTGGTCTCTTTGGTTGGTCTCCCTGGTTGGTCTCCCTGGCTGGTCTCTTTGGCTGGTCTCCCTGGCTGGTCTCTTTGGCTGGTCTCCCTGGCTGGTCTCCCTGGCTGGTCTCTAATCCCAATTGGTGGATTATTAACGCCCCAGCTGGTTGTCCCTTACACAGTTTTCCTGTGGCAGTTAGCTCGGTCTGCCACAATAGTTTGTGTTAGCTAGTTTGAATGTTAGCTAGTTTGGACTATTAGCTAGTTTGGAATTGTAAAGTAGTTGCTATGCTAGCTGTGACGATTATAACCAACTGTTATAACTTGTTGGTTGAAACGTCTCTGGTTGTCATGGTGATGAGCTCACATCACCTTCGTTTAGTCAGGTGACCGTTGAGTCAGAGTTACATCAGACAGGAGGTGTAATCTCTGGTAATCCACAGGAACAAAGAAACCTGGATTACACACACACACACACACACACACACACACACACACCAGTGGTCAGTAAAATGCTGTCAGCAGAGTTGAATCACCATGCTGTCCACTGGAGAGACTAACTACAATACTGTGTACACTGTGTGTAATCCAGGTTTCACATTAAGGCTGGTGTTTAATATAGTACAGTACAGCAGTACTACACTGCTACAGTACTACACAACTACTTTACTATAGTTAGTGAGTAAGTAAAAGCATGAAGAAAGCAGTAACAGACAGTAACATGAATAAAGGTTACTGGCTGACCTGGAGCCACCAGAAGACCCAAGACACCTGACGGTCTCATTCACTGAACTATCTTGGTGCCTTAGAAGTAATGAGGAGAATATTGAGTTCATCCTACAAGACGGGGATATGTGATCCCGTCTGATTGTAGCTGTTGTTTCCTGACGGAGGAAAGAGGATTTACTTCATTTAACACGCAGTTCACTCTTCAAGGAACTATTTAATAAAGTACCGGATGCTGATGGAGTATAACTAGGAACGATTTAATAAAGTACCTGATGCTGATGGAGTATCTATAACTAGGAACTATTTAATAAAGTACCTGATGCTGATGGAGTATCTATAAGTAGGAACTATTCAATAAAGTACCGGATGCTGATGGAGTATCTATAACTTGCAAGTATTTAATAAAGTACTGGTTTCTGGTGCTGCTGACTGAAGTTCCCAGACGCTCGTTTCCCAGAGACAAAGAAAAGCGTTGCACAATAGTGGGAGGGGCCTGGCTGACACTTAAAGCATAATGGAAACTTGGGCTCTGGATGTATGGATTTAACACACACACACACACACACACACACACACACACACACACACACACACACACACACACACACTTTGTCGTTCCATGTTAGTCCTTTATGTGACTGTCATTCATAGACTCTTCTAATGAGTTCAACTAGATCACCAACATAACAAGCAACCAATAGCAAGGAGGTCAAGGGTCACACACACACACACACCATCGTCCTGTCAGCATGGCATTGCTCTGACATGTTATCGCTGGACATCTGTCTGTCTGTCCCTCTGTCTGTCCATCACACCAGATTACCCATGAGGCCCTGCAAGGTCACAACTTTTTAAATGTATGGCTTTGGCCTCAGTTCTCTCTCGCTCACTTTCACACACACACATACACACACACACACACACACACACACACACACACACACACACACACACACACACACACACACACACACACACACACACACACACACACACACACACACACACACTCAGAATCCCTCTTTGGTTGTGTGTCAACTTGTATGGTCACAGTGCACATCAAACTCAGATGGCTTTTGTGACTTTACACACCGAGGACGGGGGGGGGGGGGGGGGGGAAAGGTAAACAGAGTAGATTGGTTTGCTACGTGGCTGCTGGTGTCCAGACAGAGCTGATATGTGGACATTAAGCCTATTTTCCAGCCAGAGGTCAGACTGGAGAAGCTTTGTGTTGGCTGAACAACTAGCTGCTATTCAGCTGTATTGTTGTGAAATGTCCCTTTCCAGAGCCGGGAGTCTGGCTGCTGGAGTCCTGATGCAGCTTCTTAACCTCGGAGGCCGTACATTCAGCAGCACAATAATAAGAGAGAGGACTCGTCGGATATTTCCTGTTTTAATGGAATATGTTCTGCTGTTTGGTCTGAGAACCAGCTGCTTCTCTGCATATCAGCAGCTCTAATGCTAAATGAATGGCAGTCAGAGCAACAAAAGCGTAAACTGCTCTATAGAGTGTATTTCTATACATACAGTCAGATGGTCAGTCACTGGGCAGTGTCTGCAGTTCTATTGACTGCAGTTGTTTAACAGCACAACAGATTGACAGTAGTGTGGTAGTGATAGGTAGGGTATGTAGCAACACTGGCACGTGATTGGCTACTGATGGGCAATGTCAAACTTCAGCTGCAATCAGTTTCTCTGTCCTGACAAAGGAGAAACTGAGGCGACATCAGCCTCAGTCTATAGAAGGCGTTCAACATGTCACTGTCATGATGTGAAAACCTCTACCACCCTCAAAACCCTCCAGATACTCTGAAACATGGTAGCCACGCTAAACATATATTTTAATCTAGACAGCCAATAGGAACCTGCTGTTTTTAAAAGGGAGCTGTAACTATACTGTATTGATCTGTCCATTATCAGTGGTAGCTATAGTAAAGGACTGCTATTTATCTACTGCACGCCTGCATCTATTCTATTCTGTTCTATTCTGTTCTGTTCTGTCCTGTCCTGTCCTGTCCTGTCCTGATCTGTTCTGTTCTGTTCTGTTCTTTTGGAACAGAATGGAGTGGTCTGGGAAACTAGTCTATAAAACACTTTGTGTGTTTGCTGGTGAGTGTTACATATTAACTGGAGTCCCTGAAGTCATTTTGTGTATCCATAGTGACATGATGGGAGAAAGCTCTCTCTCTCTCTCTCTCTCTCTCTCTCTGTCTCTCTCTCTCTGTCTCTCTCTGTCTCTCTCTCTCTCTCTCTCTCTCTCTCTCTGTCTCTCTCTCTCTCTCTGTCTCCCTCTGTCTCTCACCGTCTCTCTCTGTCTCTCTCTCTCTCTCTGTCTCTCTCTCTCTCTCTCTTTGTCACTCCTCTCTCTCTGTCTGTCTCTCTGTCTCTCTCTCTCTGTCTCTCTCTCTCATCCCATCTTTACATTTTTAACCATGAATAACTGTATTGATGCCTCAGAATAATAAGATAAGCATTAATATATCTGTCTGTCTGCCAGGTGGTAACCATGGTAACAGTGTTGTTGTAAAGCTGGTAAAACAATGCTGTGGTTAGTATCCAGTTATCGTTAGAGTGCAGATTAGAGTGATTGAATGTGAGTGAAGACCTGTACAGACCAGTGTAGACCAATACAGACCTGTACAGACCAGTCTAGACCTGTACAGGACAGTCCAGACCCATGCAGACCTGTATAGACCAGTACAAAGAAGTCTAGACCAGTGAAGGCCAGTGTAGACCAGTACAGACTGGCACAGACCACTCTAGACCTGTGCAGACCTGCACAGACGCATGGAGACCTGTCTACAGTAGTACAGACCCATATAGTCTGGACAATTACAGACCACTACAGACCAGTGTAAACCAATACACAGCAGTACAGACCAGTCTAGACCAATACAGAACACTACAGACCAGTGTAAACCAATACAGACCACTATAGACCTGTACAGACCCATATAGACCAGTACAGACCAATCTAGACCAGTACAGACCTGTATAGAACTGTATAGAACAGTGTAGACCTATATAGACCAGTCTAGATCAGTACAGACCAATCTAGACCAGTACAGACCTGTATAGAACAGTGTAGACCTGTATAGACCAGTCTAGACCAGTACAGACCCGTCAAACCAGTACTGACTAGTATAGACATGTACAGACTAGTATAGACCAGTATAGAGCAATACAGATGAGTTTAGACCAGTGTAGACCCATACAGCTCTGTACAGATTCACATGAACCAATATGGACTAGTACAGGCCAGTACAGACCAGTCTAGACTAATACAGACCAGTGTAGACTAACACAGACTAGTACAGACCAGTACAGATCCATACAGACCATTCAAGGCATCAAACTGTATATATAAAACCAATTTACGGTATGTATATATACATACACTAATGTACTGTAAATGTCCAGCAGCCTGGACTACTAGTTTAGTTTGACTAGTAGGTTAGTAGTCAGTATAAGGTAATAAAGTACTGACTGCCAGATCTAGCTAACCCAGTCCTCAGTCAGAAACACAAACCAATCTAACCCAGTCTTCAGAAACACTAACCAGGCTAACCCAGTCCTCAGTCAGAAACATTAACCTAGTCATCAGAAACACTAGTCAACCAAGCTAACCCAGTCTTTTTAAACACTAACCAAGCTAACCCAGTCATCAAAAACACCAAACAACCAAACTAACCCAGTCTTTTTAAACACTAACCAAGTTAACCCAGTCGTCAGTCAGAAACACTAACCTAATTGAACCAGTCCTCAGTCAGAGGCACTAACCAAGCTAAACCACTCTTCAGTCAGAAACTTAAAACCACTGCTGGACAACACCAGGATTATTTACCATGGAACGCCATAACAACGCCGTAGCAACACCATAGCAACAAGCTGCTGCGTGAGGACGGGAGATGATCTGATGGATACCTGATCTCTGTCTGTTTCTCTGTGTCTCTCCTTCCCTTTTGTACAATATAAACAAATGAAATTGTATCATCTCATATGAGAGCCAGTCTGTGTTCCCCCATAGTAGTGCTGACGACAGACTGCTGTGATTTCACTGGCCTCTTCATCCATCATGGGTCCCAGTACCATCCTTGGTCCTATTACAACCCTGGGTCCCAGTGCCATCCTTGGTCCTATTACAACCCTGGGTCCCAGTACCATCCTTGGGTCTATTACAACACTGGGTCCCAGTGCCATCCTGAGTCTTCGTACCACCCTGGGTCCCAGTACCATCCTTGGTCCCATTCCCACCCTGGGTCCCAGTACCATCCTGGGTTCTGGTACCACATTAGGTCCTAGTACCACCTTGGGTTCCAGTATCACCCTGGGTCCCATTACCACCCTGAGTTTCAATACCATCTTGGGTCCCAGTGTAAATCTTCGTCCTGGAGCTTCTCCGGGTCCCACTACCACCTTGGGTACCATTAACACCATGGATCCCATTACCACCTTGGGTCCTAGGTCAACCCCAGGTTCCATTAACACCATGGGTACCTGTACCACCCTGGGTCCCAGTGCCATCCTGAGTCTTTGTACCACCCTGGGTCCCAGACCACCTTTGGTCCTACTACCACCTTGGGTCCCATTACCACCTTGGGTTCCAGTACCACCTTGGGTCCCATTAACACCATGGGTACCATTAACACCATGGGTACCTGTACCACCTTGGGCCCTGGTATGACCCTGGAACCCTGTGACAAGGTGCCACATAACCGGGTCCGCGACAGACAGAGACATTGGCAGGTGGAGAGTTCAATGGCCAGCAGGCCGTTTTATTTGCAACACCGGCAACGATAAACACGGCCCGGGTCTTGACGGCAGCTGACCGACGGTGCCATCTCCTCCAGCCCCAAGGCTGCCCCAGCCTGCCAGGCTTCCAGGACGCCTTTCAGCTCCAACCCCGGCTGGTCAGCCCTTGTAGGCGGCTCCCGACTGCCCCCGCTGGACGCCGCGGCAGGAGACGGTCCGCTCCCGCTCCGTCTCTCCCGTTGCTGGCTCCATCTCCACTCTCCATCCAGCCGACTGGATCCTCCGTCCACGTCAGCTCCTCAAACGTTCTGTCGCAACCAGTCTCTCACCCTGGTGCTCTCTCCCCCCTCACACATTCACACACACGTTAAAAAGGGCCCGGCTGCAATCAGGCTTAATTGGCTGCAGCCGGTCCCGGATCCAGGATAGATTCAACTCTCCCCTGGATCCACGTTAAGCCTCACCCCACCCTCCTCCCAGCTGCCACAAACCCATTATCAGCTTGGGTTCCAGCACCACTCTGAGTCCTACTACCACCTTGGATCCTACTACCACCTTGGGTCCTAGTTCCACCCTGGGTCCCAGTACCATCTTGGGCCCTAGTATCACCCTGGGTCCCAGTACCATCTTGGGCCCTAGTTCCACACTGGGTCCCAGTACCATCTTGGGCCCTAGTATCACCCTGGGTCCCAGTACCATCTTGGGCCCTAGTATCACCCTGGGTCCTGGAGGGAGAAGCAGTCTGACTTGGAGCAGTGGGAGCAGCTGCATTGAAGAGGAGCTGACTGCTTGGGAGTAAAGAGGAAGTCTGGATGGAGGAGGTGTGGAGGAGGGGGTTGAGAAGGTCCAGCTGAGAGATGAGGTGGGAGTGATAACAATTGTAGATCCACACAGCACCTCCTGTTACTGACAGGCTACAGCTAACAGAGGACCTGGTTGGATTCATGGGATATGGAGTGATGGTGGGAGGCACAGATGAAGTGTGTGTGTGGGGGGGTGGGGGGGGGGGTCATTAACAGGGCGAGGTCATGGCCTTCTGGGACCAGATTATAGTAATGAGCTGGATAATGGATCTGGTGTGTGTGTGTGTGTGTATGTATTGATCTGTGCAGGTCTATAGGGAGTTATAATGCGATCTCTAAATCTTCCTAATGATGATCTGAACTCTGTGGGGGAGGAAGGGGTTACAGTGTGTGTGGTGCGTGTGTGTGTGTGTGTGTGTGTGTGTGTGTGTGTGTGAAGGATTGGGGGTGTTTCATGACTCAATTGCCATACAGGCAGACAGACAGACAGATAGACAGTTGGACCTCTGAGGCCCAGTCAGAACCATTTCCTGGAGGTTGTCATGAGTCGGCACATGACTGGAACATGACATGATTGGTTCAAATCCCCTCCCTCACCTACCATGAGCGAAGCACTGAACCCCCAACTGCTGCAGTCAGTTCCCAGTGGAACCACTAGAGACTGTGGTTGTACTGGTCAGCTCCCAGTGGAACCAATAGGAGACTTTGACATTAATGTCTGTCTGTCTGTCTGTCTGTCTGTCTGTCTGTCTGTCTGTCTGTCTGTGTCCAGAGTTCAGTAGTCGTCCCAGGTCAGTCAAGGTCTTCATCAACCCTGGCAGCCATAAGAAAGAGGCCGTCCACATCTACAGAGAACATGTAGCTCCACTCTTCAAGATGGCCGACATCCACACTGACATCACCAGTAAGGCTGTCTGTCTCTCTGTCTGTCTGTCTGTCTGCACTGTGTGTAAATAGTCTATATTGTGTAGTAGTATTATCATTAGACTAGATATAGCTTTACCATTAGACTAGATAGTAGTACCATCAGACTAGTTAGTAGTATCATTAGTCTAGTTACTAGTATATTTTAGACTAGTTAGTAGTATCACAGACTAGGTTGTTTTATGGGTAGGAAAACAACATTCATCTGTTCTTTATTCACTGAGCGCCAGCTAAGTGAAAACAATATGAAAAGGGTCCAAAGGTCAGAGTTAATGGCAGTCTATGGTCGCTAGGTAACCTGATACAAAGGCGGAGCTTAGCCCATCTGTTGTGACAGAGGGAGACGACCTACTCTCCTCTCCTCATTTCCTCTTCTTTCCTCTCCTCCTCTCTTCCCCTCTCCTCTCTCCTCCCTCCTCTTCTCTCCCTTTCCTCCTCCACTCTCCTCTCTTTGACTTCCCTCCTCCTCTCCCTCCCTCCTCCTCTCTTTGTCTTCCCTTCTCCTCCTCTCCTCTCCTCTCCCCTCTCCTCTCAGATGCATGCAGTCACCCAACTTAACACTCTCCCTCCGTCACTCTCTCTTTCCATTGTTATCTGTCTCTCTCTCTCTCTGTGTCTCTCTACCTGTCTCTCTCTCTCCCTCTCTCTCTCTCTCTCTCTCTCTGTCTCTCTACCTGTCTCTCTCTCTCTGTCTCTACCTGTCTCTCTCTCCAGTTACAGAAAGGAAGGGTCATGCCCTGTCAGTGCTGAAGGAATGCAAGCTGGATGAATATGACGGGTTTGTTCTCTGTCTCTCTACTTGTCTCTCGCTCTGGTTCACCATGGTAGAAGAGTTAGTAGAAGACATTTTACTGAAGTAGAAGTAAATTAAAATAAATTGAAAATCAAAAAAAAAAAAGTAAAGTAAACTAAAGTAAAGTAAAGTAAACTAAATTTAACCAACGTAACCTAAACTAAAGTAACCTAAACTAAAGTAAAGTAAACTAAAGTAAAGTAAAGTAAACTAAATTTAACCAACGTAACCTAAACTAAATTGAACTAAAGTAACCTAAACTAAAGTAAACTAAAGTAAAGTAAAGTAACCTAAACTAAAGTAACCTAAACTAAACTAAAGTACCCTAAACTAAACTTAACTAAAGTAAACTAAACTAAAGTAAACTAGAGTAAACTGAACTGCAGTTTGCTCTGTCAGGCCCTGATACCAAAACACAGTGACCCAGACTAATTACATTACAGAGAGAGTATTAGTGCTTATACACATACACACACACACACACACACACTGTATATTATTATATTGTTTTTTCTCAAATGCATTCATCATTATTATCAGGCATGTGTTTTAATGTGGGTCTCTCTAATAATAGTAATAATAGTCACACTAGTTATGATAGTTATAGTGCTACTAGTTAACACAATGGAAACAATAACAACAGACTCAGATATGACTTCACCTGGATTGACTGTTTGTGTGTTCATGGTATGTGTGTGTTCATGGTGTGTGTGTGTGTGTGTGTGTGTGTGTGTGTGTGTGTGTGTGTTCACGGTGTGTGTGTAAGCAGCTTTTGTGCTCAGCCCTCATAATGCTTAATGTGCTTATAGCAGATTAGCTTAACGTTACTAGGCTAGCTGCTGATCGGCTAGACTGGGATGTGTATGTCTGTGTGTGTCTGTGTGTGTGTGTGTGTGTGTGTGTGTGTGTGTGTGTGTGTGTGTGTGTGTGTGTGTGTGTGTGTGTGTGTGTGTGTGTGTGTGTGCGCGTGCGTGCGTGCGTGCGTGCGTGTGTGTGTGACAGCTTTGGTGGGGATTTGGTTGAAACCTACATTTGCCAATTAGCCTGGCTGTCACCGTGGCAACCCAGGCCTCAGGTAATCCTGCAGTCAACAGAGGAGGGTTGAATATTATGGGATGGAGGTGAAAGAGACTACTGCTCATGCTGTTCAGTAGAAACACATTATACTAGAACTGTGTTGGTTTGAAGTTCAAATCCCTGTGGGAGAAAACAGTGAAGAAACATAGAATAGAAATAAGAATAGATCATGTAACATAATCAATAATAATAACAACATACAGTATAAAAATACATAACAGCAGAAGACAACATGAAATGAAAATATACAGTAGGACACATGTACCTGCTCAGGGGCACATCGGCAGTATCGGCAGACACTGGGAATCAAACCAGCAGCCAGTCAGACAGAGCCAGAGTGACTTTGGTTTCAATAGAAAACATGATTCTACTGGAGATACGAGGTTTCAGACTCTGAGCGTATGGCATGGCGACTGCGTTGGATGACATCATCACCTCAGCTACATGAGTATTTTGTGAGAATGAAACATGTTGGATCCTATTTTTTATGTGAAAGTCAAATCAGCAACATGTCATCCACAAACCAGGCTGGAAGCTTTGAACAGGAACTGGTCCTGCTGCAGCGCCTGGTAAAGACAATAGAAATACAATAGAATACAATAGAGCCCGTATACCTTTGACCTCTACTGGTCGTCACTGACACCCCCCTACGGATTGTCAGTGACACGCCCTCTACTGGTCATCACTGACACGCCCTCTACTGGTTGTCAGTGACACGCTCTCTACTGGTCGTCACTAACACACCCTCTACTGGTCGTCACTGACACCCCCCCTACGGATTGTCAGTGACACGCCCTCTACTGGTCGTCAGTGACACCCCCCCTACGGATTGTCAGTGACACGCCCTCTACTGGTTGTCAGTGACACGCCCTCTACTGGTTGTCAGTGACACGCTCTCTACTGGTCGTCACTAACACACCCTCTACTGGTCGTCACTGACACCCCCCCTACGGATTGTCAGTGACACGCCCTCTACTGGTCGTCAGTGACACCCCCCCTACGGATTGTCAGTGACACGCCCTCTACTGGTTGTCAGTGACACGCTCTCTACTGGTCGTCACTAACACACCCTCTACTGGTCGTCACTGACACCCCCCCTACAGATTGTCAGTGACACGCCCTCTACTGGTCGTCAGTGACACCCCCCCCTACGGATTGTCAGTGACACGCCCTCTACTGGTTGTCAGTGACACGCCCTCTACTGGTCGTCACTGACACGCCCTCTACTGGTCATCACTGATGCCCCCTCTACTGGTTGTCACTGACACTGAAGGCCGTGCTCTGCCAGGCACCATCACCAAGATAGAGGCCTCAGAGCCAGTGGAGGTTTCTGATTCTACAACGGTAGTTTATGTTGACTGGTTGGGTTGGTTAGGTTAGATACTTTACGTTAACTGGTTATTTAGAATCATTAGTCACATGGTGGAGAGTAGGACTGAACATCTCTGTTTTAACCTGCCGACCTGTCTGTCTCTCTACCTGTCTGTCTCCCTCCCTACCTGTCTCTCTCTCTAGGTTGGTGTGTATAGGGGGTGATGGCTCAGTAGCAGAGCTGGCTCATGCTCTGGTCCTCAGAGCTCAGCTGGATGCCAACATACCAGAGTCTGATCCCACACCAGTAAAACCAGTAAAACCACTGGGGATCATTCCTGCTGGTGAGATGATGGATGAAGGATGGATGGATGATGGATGATATATGCTGGATGGATGGATGGATGATGGATGGATGATAGATAGATAGATGGATGATAGATGGATGGATGAATGAATGATGGATAATGGATGGATGGATGATAGATGGATGATGGATGGATGAATGATGGATAATGGATGGATGGATGGATGGATGGATTGATGAATGATGGATCATGGCTGGATGATAGATGGATGGATAATGGGTGGATGATAGATGGATGGATGGATGGATGAATGATGGATAATGGATGGATGGATGGATGATAGATGGATGGATGGATGGATGGATGAATGAATGATGGATAATGGATGGATGGATGGATGATTAACAGAGCTGCTTTTTTTTTTTTTTTTGCTTTTTTTAAATATCTTTTTATTACACAAAAGAAAATCATCCAGATACATTCTTAATGATGGTAGGTCTTACAATTTACAATTTTCCTTTGAGCACCCGTCCTACCCACAGAGCTGCTTAATCAACCGACACAACTACTGGTTACCATAACTGGTTTATTAGAGCCGTTCACACTACTGGGTCATGGACTGGTCAACTTTGTTGCTGGGATAGAGACTTACTGGTTACTGGTTATACTGGGTTGTTCTGGTCTTACACTGGTATGTAATCAGTTCTAGCTAATAGATAGTTTGGTTTGTATCAGTCAGAAACTAGTTATTAAATATGAACCTGCCAGTTACTCTGCACTCTACAATCAACTTACTAAGATAGACATATGAATGTTACTAGTTAACGTTGACTAATACTACTGACTAATACTACTGACTGACTTCACCCATTCAACACATTGCAAATGTCTGGAATATTATCAGCACATCACACTACTTAGTGACAGATTGTCAACTGATTATCAACTATTAACTTACTACTTATTGACTGGTTATACCCTGTTAGCTAGTCTCGCTCTGCCAGACCTTTCTTCTACTGCTACCTCTATAGCTAGCATGTTGTGTTTTAACCACTACATCTATAGCTAGCATGTTGCGTTTTAACCACTACCTCTATTGCTAGCATGTTGTGTTATAACCACTACCTCTATAGCTACTATGTTGTGTTTTAAACACTACTTCTATAGCTAGCATGTTGTGTTTTAACCGCTACCTCTATAGCTAGTATGTGTTTTAACCACTACCTCTTTAACTAGCTTGTGTTTTGACCGCTACCTCTATAGCTAGTATGTTGTGTTTTAACCACTACCTCTATAGCTAGCTTGTGTTTTAACCACTACCTCTATAGCTAGCTTGTGTTTTAACCGCTACCTCTATAGCTAGTATGTGTTTTAATAACTACCTATTATTTAGCTGTTAGCATGTTTAGCGTTCCGCATTGAAACCAATGGACCAGCTAGCATCACAGACACCATGTAGAAACACAAAGACAATGAACTGTCAACTTTCAGCTTTGTGTTAATGTTCTTAACACCTGTCTGCCTCTCTGTCTCTCTGCCACTCTTTCTTCCTGTCTGCTGCCTGCCTGTCTGTTTCTGTCTCTACAGGTTCTACAGATGTAGTTTCCTGTTCTGTTCATGGAGTCAGAGACCCAGTCACTGCTGCCATGCACATCATCCTGGGTAGGTTCTGCCTCTTCTAGATCTATAGTCAGATCATCCTGTGCAGGTTCTGCCTCCTCTAGATCTATAGTCAGATCATCCTGGGTAGGTTCTGCCTCCTCTAGATCTATAGTCAGATCATCCTGTGCAGGTTCTGCCTCCTCTAGATCTATAGTCAGATCATCCTCTGTAGGTTCTGCCTCCTCTAGATCTATAGTCAGATCATCCTGGGTGATCACTGATACAAACGATCAGTTGATATTCCATCATGAAGTGACAATGTTTAGTTTAATTGATGTTAAGTTAGTTAGTTAGTTAATGTTAGGTTAGTTAGTTAACCGCTAAGACGCTACCAGAGAACAAACACCAGACTGAATAGAACCATCTCTAGTTACCAGTCAGTGTGCACAACCTGTCTGTCTCTCCACAGAGACAGGCAGACAGATGTCTAACAGCAGTATCAGTTTAACTCTAACCACTGGGTTACCCTCTACTCAACGTGGGCCCGCCCCTTCACCTGCCTTCTGACCAATCACCTGCCTCCACAGCCACTAGGCCAGCCTATTGGCTCCCCCCAGGGAAGCTGCTAGCCAATCTGCTGGCAGGAGGGCAGGGCATTGTGTTTGAATGACAGGTTGTGGTGAGACGGCGGTTAATCAAACCAGGAACGACAAACCGCTAATTAACACTGAAAGCTGTGTGTGTGTGTGTGTGTGTGTGTGGGGGGGGGGGTATTGTCTTTACATATGCCTGATTATAGTGTGAGGGAGGTAGTGTGTGTGTGTGTGTGTGTGTGTGTGTGTGCATGTGTGCGTGTGTGTGTGTGTGTGCGAGGGGTGATTAAATAGCAGAGCAGTCTGGTGTGTGTGAGTGAGAGAGAGAGAGAGAGAGAGAGAGAGAGAGAGAGAGAGAGAGAGAGAGAGAGAGACAGATAGGTGTATTCAAGTGGGACCATTCTAGTTCCTGGACAGTAGAAACTGATCTGTCCCATTCCCAAGGGTGTTATCTGCAGCCGTGGGACCCGTCTAGTTCCTGGACACTATCCCTCTTCCAGGGAGCCATCTATTGTCTGAGTGTTTGGACTTCAAATGTAGTGTAGACTGGAGTATGAATCAGTTTCTGAGTTATTGATGCTCTCCTGTTTTTGATAATGTTATATTCTCCAGATACTAATAATGATCCTTTCATTGGTCAGAATCAGTTGAACTGCTGGGATCATCTGGATCATAAAGAACAATAAAGACAACTTAACCAACATAAATCTACTATGCAAGAGATGAAAGAGAGAGCAAGATAGAGAGAGACAGATCTTCGGGGTTTAATTAGTAGGTGTCACCTTTATGTTTCATTCCCACGCCAGAAACACACACACACACACACACACACACACACACACACACACACACACACACACACACACACACACACACACACACACACCATATGGTGTAGAAATCAGATTCTAGCTGGTGAGACAGACAGGCAGACAGACAGGTGGGGAACATTAGTTCACTAGGTTACAACAGGTATGTGGCCATATGGCATGCTATGTGTCTGTGGGGGGACAGACAGACACGTAGACATGTATTGATTATGTGATTGGGCTGATCAATAACAAATCATATCAGTCGTCTTGACGGGGAACCTGACTCAACTGAGTTTTTTCTACCCCCCCTCTGTGAATGTGGCTGTAATTTATGCTGCATTCACTTGTTGTGGGAGTGTTCAGGGACTATTCACTACTTTCTGAAGACGCTGGTTAACACTGAACATATTAACTTAATTAGTGATGAAACATCTGATTCATATTTTACAGCAAACTAGACAATTCAGTGTTTTCTATCAGGCTTAGTTAGTAGTAGTTGGTTCTGTCCTGGTTATACATCTCTAGTTACAGAATAGATACATTACAGTTTGGCCATAGAGTGTAACTGGTCAGGACAGTTAACCACTTAAGAAGCACCGGGTCAGCCCTGGGACACCAGCTGCTTTCTTTTTTACCTTCATCACGTTTTGTAGAGTTTTTTGTAGAGTGACATCAAACTGAACATGAAATACACCACCTGAAAGTGGGAAATCTCACGAGTCTTAAGTGTGTAAAAAAAATGATCCCCTCTTTTGTAACAGAAGTGCTAACAGGCAAACTCACAATGGTGACTCCTTACATTTTGTTTACCCTAGCAGTCTGAAGACAAAACGAATCAAGGTGAAATTGGTCTCAAAATGACAGCAGGGGTCCAATGACGCAAACTGAGTATGAGTTTGTCGTCCGTCAAATGTTCAAACATTAGAGAAAATGAAGTTAAACGTCCATGTCCAATACTTTTTAACAATTAATTTTCCATACCGGCTTGCCTGTGACTTGTGAGTAGTCCTTACCAATGGGAGTGGGGTTGGAGTGACTTGTGAGTAGTCCTTACCAATGGCAGTGGGGTTGGAGTGACTTGTGAGTAGTCCTTACCAATGGGAGTGGAGTTGGAGTGACTTGTGAGTAGTCCTTACCAATGGGAGTGGGGTTGGAGTGACTTGTGAGTAGTCCTTACCAATGGGAGTGGGGTTGGAATGACTTGTGAGTAGTCCTTACCAATGGGAGCGGGGTTGGAGTCACTTGTGAGTAGTCCTTACCAATGGGAGTGTGGTTGGAGTGACTTGTGAGTAGTCCTTACCAATGGGAGTGGAGTTGGAGTGACTTGTGAGTAGTCCTTACCAATGGGAGTGGAGTTGGAGTGACTTGTGAGTAGTCCTTACCAATGGGAGTGGGGTTGGAGTGACTTGTGAGTAGTCCTTACCAATGGGAGCGGGGTTGGAGTCACTTGTGAGTAGTCCTTACCAATGGGAGTGTGGTTGGAGTGACTTGTGAGTAGTCCTTACCAATGGGAGTGGAGTTGGAGTGACTTGTGAGTAGTCCTTACCAATGGGAGCTGACAATGAATAAACATGGTCTATGTGACTTCGATCTGGTATACAGCCAGACAATGGGAGCCAAGTTTATTGATGACTGACAGGCTTTGCAGCCAATGAAATGACGATTCCAATAATGTGCAGTTTGTTATGGTTCTGTTAATGGGTTCTCTGGCGTAACAGAAGTAAACACCTTCAGCTACTGGCTCAGGAGGTCAAGCGGTTAGGAGCTACTACTAGTCAAAAGTGTTCAAGAGCAGTAACCCTAGTGGTCAGCAATGGTAAAATGGGTAACCCTAACCCTTCTGAAGTGGTTAACTGGGTAATGTTGGTCAGTTATCAAAATGGTGCTGGTTAGTTAGTGAGTAATGTTGATCAGTTATCAGGATGGTGCTGATTAGTTACTGAGTAGTGATGGTCAGTTATCAGGATGGTGCTGGTTAGTTTCTGGGTAGTGATGTTAGTTATCAAGATGGTGCTGGTTAGTTACTGGGTAATGTTGGTCAGTTATCAGGATGGTGCTAGTTAGTTACTGGTGATGATTAGTTTGGTAATCTTGGTTAGTTGGGTGATGTTGGTTAGTTATTGGGTAATGTTGGTTAGTTATTGGGTAATGATTAGTTTGGTAATGTTGGTTAGTTATTGGGTGATGTTGGTTAGTTAGGTAATGTTGGTTATCATAGTAAACCAGATCAGGTAACCGCTGCTCTGAATCCAGTCAGGTCCAATTAAATCTGAATCACTGATCCAAGATCTCCCAGAGTTCAACTGGGTTGAGTCTGGTGACTGAAGGCCATAGCATATGATTCCCATCATGGTCATACTCATCAAACCATTCAGTGACCCCTGGTGCCCTGTGGATGGGGGCGTGGCCATCCTGGAAGAGACCACTCCCATCAGGATAGAAATGTTTCATCATAGGATAAAGGTGATCACTCAGAATAACTTGGTATTGATTAGCAGACCCTTCACTCTAAGGGGACAAGTGGACCCAAGCCATGCCAGGGCCAAGCATTCAGGGTGTACCGTCCTATTGGTGGACACCACACATGTGCTCCATCACCCACTGGAGGAGAATATGGTGAAGGATGACTCATCTGACCAGATCACGGTTCCCCACATCTCTGTAGACCAGTGCTGATGGTTCTTGCAGCACTGAACTCTCAGATGTGCATTGGTCTTTGTAGTGAGGGTTTCTTCCTGCAGCCCTACTGTAATATTGTCTCTATGTAGTTGTGGACAGACTGTTCTGGCAGTCTGATCACGTCCTGCATTGACCTTCAGTCACCTGAGGAAGAGTTGCTCTTCTGGTTCCTTACATATCGCACTAATGCAGGAGCATGACGCTCATCCAATGTGAGCTTCCCACCACGATGTCCGACCCTGTTGACTGATGTCTTCCATAGGTCTAAGTGCAGATGTCCCTTTAGTCCCTGTTCCTATTGAAGCCAATTGAGTCGTTGTGACTGAAGCTCCTGCCATCCGCCCCAATAATGAATAAAATGAAAGTAATTTAGATCTTTTCCTTTTGCCATCTTGATCCCAAATCGAGGTCAACTGGGCCTCTCAGCATTTTGGTACATGCCCAAGAGCATGATGGGATGTTAATTGCTTAATTGTATCATGCAGTACACCTGTATGGAAGCATCTGCATTTGTTATGTTTCTCTCTTTCTATACCTGTCTGTAAGTCCATAAACTCCACTATCTCTTGAGGCGTTAACCACACACACAATCATCAATACTCCTCCAATGGCGGTACTAGCCTACTAACGTTAACTTTACTAGTTCACTGATATGCGCTGTTTCTCTTGTCTCTCTTGTCTCTTGCTAATTGTTAGTAGTAGTAGGTCAGATGGTTGTAGTAGAAGTAGTAGTTGCTGTAGGTCTTTAGATGCTTGTGAAATTCAGAGACGTGCCGTACAAACATGAGTTTCCTGCAGGCGTCCATGTTTTCCCGAGCAGATGCACTGCAACTCATTTCGTGCTATCGACTTCTGACTTGCAATGGATTGCAGCGTAAAGGCCGTGGTGCTGCACTAACTCCCAGAATACATTCTGTCTGTCTGTCTGTCTGTCTGTCTGCCTGCCTGCCTGCCTGTCTGCCTGCCTGCCTGCCTGCCTGCCTGCCTGCCTGCCTCCAGGTCATCTCCAGCAGGTAGACATGTGTAGTTTCACCTGTCTATCTGCCTGTCTCTCTGCCTGTCTGTCTGCCTCCAGGTCATCTCCAGCAGGTAGACATGTGTAGTTTCAGTTCTCTCGGCCGATTGGTGCGTTTCGGGTTCTCTGCCATGTTTGGATTTGGTGGGCAGAGTTTAGCACTGGCGGAGAGGAAGCGGTGGATGCCATCGTCACGGCGACGAGAGTACGCCCTGGTCAACACACTGGCTAGACTGAGGTAACACACACACACACCTTCTGTTGTTTCTAAATGAGATGTTTCAGAAGACATCCTCTCAACATTCTCTCTGTTTGTCTGTCTGTCTATCTGTCTGTCTGTCTCTCTTTCTGTCTCTCCTTCTGTCTGTCTGTCTCTCCTGTCTGTCTCTCTGTCTGTCTCTCAGACCAGAGGACTGTGAACTGTCTTTTCTACCAGCAAAGAAGACTGACAGTAATTTGTTTGAGCAACGGTGGGAAGAACACACACACACACACACACACACACACACACACACACACACACACACACACACACACACACACAGTGAAGGTTAAACAGGGTCATCAGGCTGCACCGATTAGTCAGACAGCCAATCACAGATCAATACTTGCCAGTAGCAGCCAATGGGAGACAGGGCAAGCCAACAGCCAATAGGATAACTGGTACAATAACTAGTATAATAACTGGTTTAACTGGTAAAATAACTAATTCAATAACTGGATCAATGACTGGTATAATTGCTGTTGAATCAGAGAACCAACAGGTCTGGATATCATTATAGATTCCAGTGTTTTAATGTTTAAATTAATATTTTATTTACTCTGTCTCAGAGACCAGGACCAGGACCAGGACCTGGACCAGGACCCAGAGTCAGGTGAGACAGGTACCTGTCTGTGTTAACCTGGTACCTGATCGGCAGGTTAACTGATGTTGCTCAGGGGTGTGGTCTCTTTAAGAGGGAGGAGGGGATGATGAGGTTCCTCACTGTGAAAGACAACAGAGTTCATCCATCGAGCTTCAGGTTCTTCAACATTCAGTTTATTTCCACAACCTCAGATTAATGATGATCAGTTATTAGAAATCCAACCGTGCTGGTCATCCTGACATTACGTCACATTACTGGTCTTGAGCACTAGATCTAATATAGATCACAGTAGTTAACTAGTTAAACTAATGGAGAAGGTTGACATCAAAGCTTCTCTGAGAGCCCGGTGGACAGGAGACCATCTGACCTGGAGTCAGGCTTCAGGACCCAGACTAGTAAACCACACTGACTAACTGTCTGTCAACCATCTGACCTGGAGTCAGGCTTCAGGACCCAGACTAGTAAACCACACTGACTAACTGTCTGTCAACCATCTGACCTGGAGTCAGACTTCACGACTGTCAGGTTCATGTGTAATACGGGATACATAACTTTCATCTTTTGTGTCTGATTGGTTGCTACAGAGGGGGAGGGGTCCTGGAGGACCAATCAGGGCCTGTATCTCAGTATCAGCATCATGGCCATCCCCTGTCTGAGTCCCCACACACCCCAAGGCCTGGCTCCGAACACCAGGTACAGCAGAGTGCGTGTGTGTGTGCAATTATTGAAAGTTGCGTTGGATAAAAGCATCTGCTAGATACCTGTAATGTAATCCTGTAGTTCCTGTTAGTCCACTATAGTACTGTAGGGAAGGACCCAGTATTTGACTGTATCACTGCTGGCTAGGTGGATTGTGTTCGCCCTTGTGCATCGATCAGAACACAGTAACAATGGTGGAAAATAGTAGCCCCTTATTCCTCTTCAATACTCTTATTTATACCAGTGCTTAGTAACACAAACTGTATGTGTGGTTTCTGAAATAAACAGAAATACAAAAGTATAAGTAAACTAACTTATGACTGTACCTATATAAATAAATATGATGCAATATCAACAGGTCTGATTACATCATTACTATAAATGAAATTAACAGACTGAATACTGACCTCTTCCTAGTGAGATACTCTGATCTATCTAGTCTCTCAGATTAAACACTGAAAAACATGTGGCCAGAAATGGTAATACAGCTTAAATCAACAGGATACGCTCATAGGCAGCACTATACAAAGACTAACGTCTTATTACACTCGGATAACAGAACGTAATATGCTTCGGAAATCAAACACGGTACGATTATTCTTAATTACCGATATAATCAGAGATATAAATGTACACTAACAGTATATGAACCAGCTATTGTAAATCCCTGGCCGGAAGCCATTGCTAGCTGACTCCTTCACCCTCGAGATAAGTGACGCAGTCTTTCTTACAGCTGCCCCCAAATTGCTTAAGGCAATTTGCTCCCCTGAAAGGCTGTGGCGTCCTCCTCCCTGGAATCTGGGATGGCAGGGAGGAGGACCAGCTTGAGCCACTGGTCTGGTGTAGGTGCCTTGACCTTTGCTGACCTCACACGGACATCGGCGCTCTGATTGGTCTTGACGATTCTCCCGATGGGCCAAAGGGCTTGCAGCAGTTGTGCCACAAGCATGACGACTGCATCTTCTTCGAGCTTGGCTGGTGAGGCACACCACTTCTGGCGGGACTGCAGGCTTGGAAGATAATGTCGAATGAACCCACTTTGTAGATGTTTCTCATGCACTGTGTACTCGACTGGTCTGTGCTTGTATCCCAGTGTGTCCGTGTTGCAGTGCCAACTGAGGCCGAGCATGGGTTATGGGTGAATCTGATTTCTCCTGTGCGAGCCACAGTTCCTGGGTGTCTAATCTTGCTTCTTGTGGAAGGTGCTCAACAACTGATGGCACATTACTAGCCCACTGCCTCAGGTCGAAGCCGCCGGATGCCAGTAGCTTTCCCAGTCGGTCGACCAGCTGTCTAGCGATCTCTGGGTTCGGTAGGCTCTGTAGACAGTTGTCCACATAAAAGCACTGTTCCATGGAAAATCGGATGTCGTCTTCGGGCATGCTGTGGGCTGTGACATGCCGCTGAAGGGGGAATGTAGTACAGCATGGGCTGAACGTGGTGCTGAAGGGAAGCACCTGCCACTCGTAGCTGTCAGGCGGGTCTTCCAGTGGAATGTGGTGTGGAATGAACCAGGATTCTCCCTGTTCGGCCAACTCCATCTACTTCAGTGCAGGGTTTTTTGACCTCGAGTAGGTCCAACACCTGCTTGTGTTGGCTCGACCTTGTGTCCACCTGCCAGAGTTTCTCCACATGTCTCATGAGCTCAGTGGTCTGGGGTTCTACTAATGTCAGCAGACTTCATTTGGAACGGACTCAAACCAACGATATTATGTGTGTTCAATGTCGCAATTAAAAAGTCGTTCTGACTTCTTTATTATCAACTTAATGCTAATGAACAATTTACTCAAATGTCCACCATCTCGTGCTTTCGCTGACTCCCTCACCCTCGTCACGTGAGATATGTGACGCAGTCTTTCTTACAAGTACATATATAATATATATCACTGAAACCTCCTGACTCCAGGGGTTCAACAGCGACACACTCCGGTAAAAAGTAAACCACCTTCATGACACTGAAAACCCTGGATTAAACCTGAAATTACTTTGCTAACCCCATAATCCAGTTAATCCAGATAAAAACATGGTAGACAAGCTAAAAACCATCTAAAACAAGATAAAACATGGTAGACAAGCAACTAAGAACCATCTAAAACAAGATAAAACATGGTAGACAAGCAACTAAAAAACATCTAAAACAAGATGATAAAACATGGTACACAAGCTAAAAAACATCTGAAACAAGATAAAAACAAGGTAGACAAGCTAAAAAACATCTAAAACAAGATAAAACATGGTAGACAAGCAACTAAAAACCATCTAAAACAAGACAAAACATGGTAGACAAACTAAAAACCATCTAAAACAAGATAAAAACAAGATAAAACAAGGTAGACAAGCAACTAAAAACCATCTAAAACAAGATAAAACATGGTAGACAAACTAAAAACCATCTAAAACAAGATAAACCAAGATAAAACAAGATAAAACAAGATAAATCAAGATAAAACAAGATAAAACATGGTAGACAAGCTAAAAGCAAACTGACAATATGCTATAACAAGATAAAACATGCTACAACAAAGCTAAACTATAACTGGAAATATGTGCAAAGCTACCTGGGAAATACTTAGATGCACTCTGATAGGTCAGTTACTGTCAATCACCTGCTCTGTCTATTTCCTGTTTGCGACAGGCTGGCCAATGGCAGCGCAGCACTCATCGCAGTAGGAAACACTTCCAGGTCAGAGTTCATAAAACACCTGAAGAGATACAGCAGCTCCAGTGGGCAGGTGAGACCGGCTGTCAATCATCTGTCATCATCCATCTATCTGATGCTGTGGCGTCCTATCAGCAGCTAGCCTGCTAACACTGATTAGCCAGTAGCCTGGTCTGGTCTGGCCTGGCCTGGCCTGGCAGACTCTGACCCACTTACTATTTATACTGACACAGGAAGCAGAGTGACAACCTGTTATTAACCTACATTCTAGACTTACTGAGACAGACTGGTGGGGGAGGGAGAGATGGAAGGAGGGATGGAGGGAGGGAGAGATGAATGGAAGGATGGAGGTAGGAGGGATAAAGGAGGGAGGGAGGGAGAGAGGGATGGGAAGGAAGGATGGAGGGAGAGAGGGATGAAGGATGGAGGGAGAGGGATGAAGGATGGAGGGAGAGAGGGATGGAACGATGTAGGGAAGGGAGGGATGGAGGATGGAGGGAGGGAGGGATGGAAGGATGGAGGGAGAGAGGGATGGAAGGATGGAGGGAGGGGGGATGGAAGGATAGAGGAATGGATGGAGGGAGAGAGGGATGGAGGGAGGGGGAATGGAAGGATGGAGGGAAGGGAGGGATGGAGGATGGAGGGGGGGTGGAAGGATGTAGGGAGGGAGGGATGGAAGGATGGAGGGAGGGAGAGAGGGATGGGAGGGAGAGGTAGAACATATCAGACAGACAGACAGGTAGAACAGACAGGTAGAACATATCAGACAGACAGGTAGAACATATCAGACAGACAGGTAGATCAAATCAGACAGACAGGTAGATCATATCAGACAGACAGACAGACAGACAGATAGAACAGACAGGCAGATCAAATCAGACAGACAAGTAGAACAGACAGGTAGATCATATCAGACAGACAGACAAGTAGAACAGACAGGTAGATCATATCAGACAGACAGGTAGATCATATCAGACAGACAGGTAGAACATCCTTCTGTACTGAACTACATCAAGTTGAAGTTGAAATTATAAAAGCCACAAGCAGCAACAACGGTGTTTTAGTATAAACTGAGTGATGTCAGCCCTGCTGTCTGTCTGTCCTGCCTGTCTGTCTGTCTGTCTGTCTGTCTGTCTGTCTGTCTGTCCTGCCTGATCCAGGCTTCCTGTAGGTGCATTGCTGCCCCCTGGTGGGGTGTCAGGGTTTTTACACACAGGCGGAAATATCCTCACCTGCTGTAGATGAACAAGCCTTTCTGTCTTCCTGACCTGAGGGGTGTTCCACAAAGAGTTTACCACCGATCCAGGCTTATTCCACTTAGTCTGGCTCATTTTCAGGTTTATTCGGTTCCACAAAGCAAGCTCAGCATAGTTCAAGCTGAGTTGCTGTGTGCCTCGATGCAGGCTAGATATCAGGCTAAACCAGTTGAAGCTTAAAGGGTAATCCCAGGATTTTTCAACCTGGCCTCTATGTCCACAAAATCGCTTTTCATACCTTTAAGTAGATCCCAAAAGTTTCTGAGTTTCTCCGGTCCATCGGCTCAACCGACAGTCGCGTAACGGCGGCTCTATGGTGGCAACGTAATCCGTAAAGGCATACTCGGCTGGTCAAAGTACATCCACTAAAAGTGCTTGTTTTTGTCACGGACGGGCTCAGATTGTTATTCGTGTTATTATCCAAATGTCTGATATGTCAATTACGGTTGATACGTGAGTCGGAGAGACGAGATTTGAGTTTACGTAGAGGAACTGCTAGAACTTGCAGCAGCTGGTTCACCCTCTCGCTTCCATAAACTATCTTCGTATCCTTTTCACCGTCGTTTTCCGAGCTGTTTCTGTAGCGACCCTTTCCATAATGTTGTCAGACATTTGGATAATAACACGAATAACAATCTGAGCCCAGATGATGATGAATCCCATGATGAATCGATCCGATCCATGATCGACCTCTCGGGCTGCTTAAATAAACTGTGTATAAATATGCACGACCAATTATCTGGATTGCTTGAGCCTGGCTCGGTTTAGCCCGATCGCGGTAGCTTGACTTGGGCTTTGTGGAACCGCTTTAGCCCCGATTGATTTGTTAGGTTAACTCAAGCCAGGCTTGCGAGGTTAATCACCACTTTTCTAAACCTGCTTCATGGAACAGCCCCTGGACTCCCCTTTAAACTGAATGGATTGATAAATAGAAAGATGGATGATAAACTCCCATTGGTTAGTCTGTCTCATTGACTCTGCCGACTCTCCACAGTTCAGCTTCTTATTTGTGGAGACACACACTGTGTCAGCGGTGAGGCTCCGCCCCCGAGCGCTGACTGGCTGGCCTGAGGAGGAGAATGATGAAGAGGGGGACTCTAAAACCACGCCCATCATCCAATCAGAGAGCACCTACCCCTGGAACATCGATGGAGAGTTGGTGGAGATCCCTAACGAAGTCCTTGTGAGGTTGTTATTTTATTGTTATTATTATTATTATATTATTATTGTATAGATAACTTAATGAAGAATTAAGTCAAAGTCAAAGTCCTTTTAAAGGAGATTTATGTCATTTAGAGTGACATCACACATAGTTGGTTTCCTTGGTCTGAACCAGGTTCACACTGACCAATCACAAGCCAACCAGAAGTCCCATGACTCCCCAGCAGCTGGTTGATTGGTTGAGTTTTGGTAACCTGTCATCCCACCAGGTTAGAGAGTCCAAACCAACCTGGTTCCAGTCTGTAACTTGATCTACCATGATGGACTTGTCTGCTCTTCTCTGGTGTTCATACCAGTTAAGAACACATGAAGAAACATCTGAATGAGCATCAGTCCAGACTGACCAAGTCTCCTTCTACCCATAATGCCTTGTGTTCTGGGGTGGTTTCCTGTAGCTGGTTGGATCCCGTTCTCTCTCCTAATGAACCACCACAGTTCTCTTCTACCCATAATGCCTTGTGTTCTCTTGTTAGAGGACAGAGGTTTTCAGGTGTCTCGTCAGTTATCTGGTGAATGTTGTTGTTCTCACCTGGAGACCAACCAGCTAGAGGAAGAAATGCTGCAGAGGTTAATAAACCCACCAGAACATGCTGGCTGTGAACGCAACCTGAGAGTAATAGCCAATTTACTACGTGTAGTTTACATTTCCTCCAATCATTTTGTAATGCATGCAGTGTGGAATTAGACTTTCTAACATTTACTTATTTTTTAAATTTTTTGTCATTTTAAAATACAAACTCATGGTGTCAAACCTAGCTTGGAATGAACTGCTGCTAAGAAAGACTACCCAAACAAGAAGACGTGCATGTGACTATAAAGTTTTATGGCGACATGTTTCTGAGGGATGACTTCCTGGTTGGTCTGGTGATTGACAGGAAGCAGAGCGAAACGTAACGCACTCATATGAAAACACTGAAACATGAAACTGAATCTTTATGTTTCCTGTGATGGATCATCTGTTTCATACTGCAGACTAACCATTAATACAAAACACATCCTCACTATTACTACAACTACTACTTATAGAATTATAATTACTATATAAATAACTACAGCGTACAGAACTATTATATTATGTTCCATGCTGTTACATTACGTTACAGTACATTGTTTTACAATACGCTATATTATGTTACATTGTAAGTCAGGTTTATTTATCACAAGCAAGACTCAAAGGGCTTTGCGGGCCTAACGAGGTCAGATGGAAATCAATGCTGACAAATATTACTATAATCATCATCATTCTATAATATGCAATGGAGTGTTACGTTGCATTAGGTTATTTTATCATGTTACATTACATTACATTGTGTTATGTCATATTGTATTACATTATAGTATATTACATTACATTGTATTACATTGCATAGCGTCCTTCCTGGAAGGACAGGCAGGTATGTCTCACCTTACCTGTTACTATGACAATGCTTCATAGGGAATGTACATCTAACTGAATGTGTGTGTGTGTGTGTGTGTGTGTGTGTGTGCTCAGGGTCCACCCCAGGCTGATAACTCTGTATGGTGAGGAGGTGGAGGAGGCTGAAGAACCGACTGGTTCCTGTAGCTGCATCTGAACTGACGCTATAATCCACTAGAGGGCGCTTGGTACTGGTATTACGGACCTAGACACATCACCATGGTAACCATAATTCCTCTAAAAACCCACTCTAGGGGATTATAATTACCATGGTGATGTGCACTGTGTGAAGTTTAAAACAACTACCCTTTTACCACGAGACGCACCAAAGCAACAAATACAGATCATTAACTAGCTACCTGGTTATAACAACCAGTCCTAAACGTGCAATTAGGCAAAAAGGGTTGTTTTACACTTCTCCCAGTTCAATGTGCTGTACTGACCATTGCTCTTAACAGATATTATAAGACACCATTCAGCCACAATAATAACTAGTCTATAATAACTACTGTACCCAGACTATAATAACTAATGTACCCAGACTATAATAACTAGTCTTGAATAACTACTGTACCCAGTCTATAATAACTAGTCTATAATAACTACTGTACCCAGTCTATAATAATACCGGTTAGATAATAAAACTATCAGGGCCAGAATATATACCACACACTCCTGTAACCATGTTACATAGTTACCATGAGAGTTCCCGTAGCAACCGATACAGGTCACTAATTAGCTACCCGGTCACCATGAAATCAAATCAACTTTATTCGTCACACACACATACAGGATGTGCAGTGAAATTATTTTTTTGCACACAACACATCACCCCACACACGCAGGCGTCCGCTGGAGCAGTCCTTTTGGGGTTAAGTGCCTTGCTCAAGGGCACTTCGGCAGTGTTGGTGGGCACCATAGCTGTGACAGTAGTCATTTTTTTCAGTCACCAGCTCACAGCTGGAATACACCCGCCTGGTGGTGCCTAATTAGTTGCTAATTAGTAATAACTCGAGTGATAACATTTTTTATTTTTTTAACTCATTAATAAGTGCTCATCATAAAGTAAAGTGGCCAGCAGCATCAGCATCAGTAAACATATTAACACATTTTAAACAAACCAAGTAAGAGCATAATTTACCACTATTTGCTTGAAATAAAGTGGGATGTAAAATAAACCACCAAGTTTCCACTGTCTTCTTTACATTACATTACAGTCATTTAGCAGATGCTTTCATCCAAAGCGATTTACAAAGGTGACAGTTGACACTATGTAGGGATCGAACTCAGCTGTAAAATTATATGGAATTATAATACATCATGTACATAATGAATCATATAATGCTCTGTAGACATGACAGTCATAGGAAGAGCCGCCAAACCTTCTGATGACTAGTAACATAAATAAAACCACATCGACAACGAACCGACCCTGGTCTGTTTTACCTCCAGATTAATCATTTACATGCATTTAGATACATTCAGATTAATGTTGTTTTACATCCAGATTAATACTGTTTTACATTCAGATTAATGTTGTTTTACATCCAGATTAATGTTTTACATCAGATTAATGCTGTTTTACATCCAGATTAATGTTTTACATCAGATTAATGCTGTTTTACATCCAGATTAATGTTTTTTTCTATTCAGATTAAAGTTGTTTCACAGCTAGATTAATGTTGTTTTACATTCAGATTAATGCTGTTTTACATTCAGATTAATGTTGTTTTACATTCAGATTAATGCTGTTTTACATCCAGATTAATGTTTTACATCAGATTAATGCTGTTTTACATCCAGATTGTTTTTTCTATTCAGATTAAAGTTGTTTCACAGCTAGATTAATGTTGTTATACATTCAGATTAATGCTGTTTTATGTTCAGATTTATGTTGTTTTCCATTCATATTAATGTGGTTTTACATTCAGGTTAATTCTGTTTTACATCCAGATTAATGTTGTTTTCCATTCAGATTAATGTTGTGTTACATTTAGATTAATGCTGTTTTATATTCAGATTAATGTTGTTTTCCATTCAGATTAATGTTGTTTTAGATTAATACATGGTTTTATTTGAACAGTGATGTACTTTTACATGGAAGATCAAAGATTGTAACATATTATACTGCTATATTTAATTCAACATTGCTGTTTTTTTTTACATAGAAGCACCTCTAATATTATAATGCTATGATGCTGATTTTTATATACGTATAAGTATGGTGTAATGTGACAGTGCACTATTTTCATAATGTGTTTCATGAGAAAGATAGAAGTTAAACTGAGAATTTTCTAGATTGGGCTAATGGAGTGTTGAGAATAAATGAGTACCAGCGATTTAAATAGAAAAACCTTTGTTTTAATAGAAAAGCATTAATAAAAGCATTGACAAAATGATGTCCATTCCAGTGCAGATTTACAAAAATTAAACCAAAGAAAAAAAGTGTTGAAAACGCATTTTGTCACATTTTACAGGAAAACACAACCACACTTTTTTACTGAAACAATAAAATAAATTCAATAATAAAAATATTTTAAAATTTTTGAATGGAATGTGTCTGGTGTGTATTTCTTGACAGACTGGAGGATTCCTGAAGACACAAACACATTCCTTTTGGACAGGCAGGCAGGCAGGCAGGCAGGCAGGCAAGCAGGCAGGCAGGCAGGCAGGCAGGCAGGCAGGCAGGCAGGCAGGCAGGCAGGCAGGCAGGCAGGCAGGCAGACAGCTAGTCTTTTTTTCTAAATTCAATTTTCTTTCCCATCTCCAGACCATCCCATAATAATTAAGCACTAGAAAATCCTTTTCTTCCTATTGGACAGAATATTCAACTTTAAGGCACTTCTCTTCTGTTGCTGGTTTCAACTGACTCCATCCCATAAATAGCATTAACATAAGTCTATAAGTCCCTGACTTCTCACTAAAGTAGTCATATCAGGTAGATACGATGGTTTCCATGGCAACAGTAAGAACTTCCTGTGATTCACGGAGCAGGATTGAATTGATCTGTTGTGACATGCCTGGTTGAATAAAGGTTGAATACAACAAACAGCTGCTGGGAAGGTTGCCTCACTATGTTGCTCATGTATCACAGTAAATCACACTGGATAACTGTGGCTGTTGCCTCAGAGTTGCTGCTTTAAATCCCATAGCAATCCCGTGGCTGTTGCCTGTCAACATTGTCCAAAACGTTGGCGCATCCAAAAACAATTCAGGAAATTATTCAACAGTAAAATCTCAGTGTGTGTGTGAGTGAGAGAATGTGTTATCCATCCATCCATCCCTCCATCCTCTATCCATCATATATCCATATAGCCTCCATCCATCCCTCCATTCATCTCTCCCTCTATCCATCCAGTCTCTTCAAGTCTTTCAGGGACAGATTCAGGTGTAGGGTGACAGCTGAGAGGTCAAGTTAAGGGTCAGATTCAGGCTTAGGGTCAGAGGTCAGGGTTAGGAGGTGATCTCAATCTTCTCATTTTTAGGAACATAGTCCCAGCTGTCTCTCCTGACCTCCTCCTTCTGGAACTCTCTCTTAAAGAATCCAGCCTGAGAGACAAAGAGAAAGACAGGGGGAGGGAGACAGATTTAGATTGTTTGACTCATAAGCTTATCCATGAGAAACACTGCAACTAATATCACTATGATAACACTGCTACCACAGAGAAACACTGCATCTAATATCACTACCACAACACTGGATCCCACGGAGAAACACTGCAGCTAATATCACTACCATAACACTGCTACCACAGAGAAAGACTGCATCTAATATCACTACCACAACACTGCATCCCACGGAGAAACACTGCAGCTAATATCACTATGATAACAGTGCTACCACAGAGAAACACTGCATCTAATATCACTACCACAACACTGGATCCCACGGAGAAACACTGCAGCTAATATCACTACCATAACACTGCTACCACAGAGAAAGACTGCATCTAATATCACTACCACAACACTGCATCCTACGGAGAAACACTGCAGCTAATATCACTATGATAACACTGCTACCACAGAGAAACACTGCATCTAATATCACTACCATAACACTGCTACCACAGAGAAACACTGCATCTAATATCACTACCATAACACTGCTACCACAGAGAAACGCTGCAGCTATCACTACCATAACACTGCCACCACAGAGAAACACTGCATCTAATATCACTATGATAACACTGCATCCCACGGAGAAACACTGTATCTAATATCACTATGATAACACTGCATCTAATATCACTACCATAACACTGCCAACACAGACAAACACTGCATCTAATATCACTATCATAACACTGCATCCCATGAAGAAACACTGCATCTAATATCACTACCATAACACTGCCAACACAGACAAACACTGCATCTAATATCACTGCCATAACACTGCCACCACAGAGAAACACTGCATCTAATATCACTACCACAACACTGCATCCCATGAAGAAACACTGCATCTAATATCACTACCATAACACTGCCAACACAGACAAACACTGCATCTCTTTATCACCACCACAACACTGCCACCACAGAGAAACACTGCATCTAATATCACTACCACAACACTGCCACCACAGAGAAACACTGCAGCTAATATCACTACCATAACACTGCTACTGTAGTTGAGATGAAAACTTCCATGGTCTCCACCATGGTATCTTGGCCTGACTATTTCAGGTGTTTGAACTGGTCAGCGGTTGAACTCTCACATAAAAGCTAGGGGAGATGAGAGGAAGTAGGGAGAAGCAAAATGGCCACCCTTATACCTATATTGCCAAAAGTATTCACTCACCCATCCAAATAATTGAAATCAGGTGTTCCAATCACTTCCATGGCCACGGGTGTATAAAATCAAGCACCAAGGCATGCAGACTGTTTCTACAAACATTTGTGAAAGAATGGGTCGCTCTCAGGAGCTCAGTGAATTCCAGCGTGGTACTGTGATAGGATGCCACCTGTGCAACAAGTCCAGTCATGAAATTTCCTCGCTCCTAAATATTCCACAGTCAACTGTCAGTGGTATTATAACAAAGTGGAAGCGATTGGGAAAGACAGCAACTCAGCCACGAAGTGGTAGGCCACGTAAAATGACGGAGCGGGGTCAGCGGATGCTGAGGCGCATAGTGCGCAGAGGTCGCCAACTTTCTGCAGAGTCAATCACTACAGACCTCCAAACTTCATGTGGCCTTCAGATTAGCTCAAGAACAGTGCGTAGAGAGCTTCATGGAATGGGTTTCCATGGCCGAGCAGCTGCATCCAAGCCATACATCACCAAGTGCAATGCAAAGCGTCGGATGCAGTGGTGTAAAGCACGCCGCCACTGGACTCTAGAGCAGTGGAGACGCGTTCTCTGGAGTGACGAATCGCACTTCACCATCTGGCGATCTGATGGATGAGTCTGGGTTTGGCGGTTGCCAGGAGAACGGTACTTGTCTGACTGCATTGTGCCAAGTGTAAAGTTTGGTGGAGGGGGGATTATGGTGTGGGGTTGTTTTTCAGGAGCTGGGCTTGGCCCCTTAGTTCCAGTGAAAGGAACTCTGAATGCTTCAGCATACCAAGTGATTTTAGACAATTCCATGCTCCCAACTTTGTGGGAACAGTTTGGGGATGGCCCCTTCCTGTTCCAACATGACTGTGCACCAGTGCACAAAGCAAGGTCCATAAAGACATGGATGAGAGAGTTTGGTGTGGATGAACTTGACTGGCCTGCATAGAGTCCTGACCTCAACCCGATAGAACACATTTGGGATGAATTAGAGCGGAGACTGGGAGCCAGGCCTTATCGTCCAACATCAGTGTGTGACCTCACAAATGCGCTTCTGGAAGAATGGTCAAAAATTCCCATAAACACACTCCTAAACCTTGTGGAAAGCCTTCCCAGAAGAGTTGAAGCTGTTATAGCTGCAAAGGGTGGACCGACGTCATATTAAACCCTATGGATTAAGAATGGGATGTCACTTAAGTTCATATGCGAGTCAAGGCAGGTGAGCCAATACTTTTGGCAATATAGTGTAGGAAGAAATTCAAGTGAATTGAGTTGTTGTTTTTTCAAATACTGAAGTGAGTCTTTTATTCTTGTGGATTACTGGAGAGATTTCTATGAGATGAAGCTCCACCAGCTCCACCTCGATGAATTTCCTGATGTGACTGAATGTAAAGTAAACTAAATCCAGCTCTGCCTTTGGTATTTTCTCTGGTGTATTGAACACAAGTATATAGTATTTCATTAAGTACACAACACAGTATTGTATACCAGTATGCTGTACTTCAGTAGGTACATAATATAATGGTGTACACCAGTATGCAGTACTTCAGTGGGTACAGAATATAGTATTGTACACCAGTATGCAGTACTTCAGTAGTTACAGAATGCAGTACTAGACACCAGTATGCAGTACATCTGAAGGTACAGAATGCAGTATTTTTACCTTCCATAGACAGTAGATTAGAGCAGCCAGAATCAACAGACCCAGAACCAAACTGATGATGACGATGAAGACCTTCACCACTGATGAAGGTTTCTGGTTAAAATGGGCCTCCACCACCACCTAGATATACACAACACAGAATATACACTCGTTAATACCTAGATATACACAACACAGAATATACAATCATTAATACCTAGATATACACAGCACAGAATATACATTTAATACCTAAATATACACAATACAGAACATACACTTGTTAATACCTAGATATACACAACATAGAACATACACTCGTTAATACCTAGATACACACAACACAGAACATACTTGTTAATACCTAGATACACACAGCACAGAACATACACTCGTTAATACCTAGATACACACAGCACAGAATATACACTCGTTAATACCTAGATACACACAACACAGAATATACACTCGTTAATACCTAGATACACACACATTAACGCGATCTCTGTGATTTTCTGAGATCACAACACTGTCTCTATCTTCATCTTCATTGATTGATATATTTATGTATTTTACCTGTGCTGTAGGGTGTTTCTGGATCAGGATGGTATGAGGATCTTCTCTGGGAGATGTCATCAGTGCTGTACTCTCCAACAGCATGATACCATGACGACCCTGGCAGGCAGACAGACAGACAGACGGGCAGGCAAACACTGTTGAAAGTGAAGTTGGATCTTATTGCTGTAAACTCTTTAGATTAGTGTTTCTCAGTCATTCCATGTGTATAAATTATTCACATATTGTGCATATGTCTGTAGCGACTCGCTACAGTACCGGGGTCCGTGACAGAGACACATGAGGCAGGGAAGAGTTAACAGGCCAGCAGCAACCCAACAACATAACCTGGCCCGGCGTTGACAGCGGTGTGTAGCGCTGCCTCCCTCTCTCCCAGCAGGCGGAGCACCACAGCTGCCCCAGTCCGCTGCCCCAGTCCGCTGCCCCAGTCCGCTGCCCCAGTCCGCTGCCCCAGTCCGCTACCCCAGTCCGCTGCCCCAGTCCGCTACCCCAGTCCGCTACCCCAGTCCGCTGCCCCAGTCCGCTGCCCCAGTCCGCTGCCCCAGTCCACTGCCCCAGTCCGCCAGGCTTCCAGGGGCATCTCGCCCCAACCCCGACTGGGCAGCCCTTCTAGGCTGCGTCCTCCATAGCTCGGTTGGTCGCCGCCCTGGTGACGCCCGCTCTGCCACTCAGGCTTTCTGGCCACTCTGTTGCTGGCTCTGCTCTCCCTGCTCCAGCCGACTGGATCCTCCATCACGGTCAGTCTCTCACCCTGACATCTCACATTCACACAGGTTAAAAAGGCCCGGTACCGGATCCAGGGTAGAGTCAGTCCACCCACTCAACTCTCCCCTGGATCCAAGCTAAGCCTCACCCCAGCTGCCACAATGTCATTCAAATGTCATGTTTATGTTATTCACATGTATATATATTTAGGGAATTTTCACACGTAGTTCAGAGCAGTTTTTCCAAAGCCTAGAAGGGGTTCTCTATAGTTCAGTTTGTTCCGGTGTTGGACCAAACCAACCAGACCAGATTTCTGCGTCTGGATCCACCGACCCTGCAAACTGGCTGGTTAAGATAACCAGAATGATGGTACCGATGGAACAGCTAACATGATGAGAACAAGACCGCGGTAATGTGGCTTGAACAGGACAACCTGTCGTGATCAAGTACAGGTGGACACAGACGCAGGGCAGAGGTGGAGGTTCTCAGAAGGCAAGGCTTTACTCAGGAGTGATAAGACGCAATGCAACAACAGATAAATACAGACATGGCACACATGGGTAGACATAGGAAACAAGCAAGCAATGAGCATGTGTGAGAGAGAGAGAGAGAGAGAGAGAGAGAGAGAGAGAGAGACACATACAACAACAGGAAGACAGACTAGAATTCGGGGGAAAGTGAGGGTGAGGGCTGAGTAGCCGTGACAAAATCACAGCATTGTTTTTTTTAAATAAAATTCAAAACGTGCAAGAAGTCTTTGAACCAGATCTCCTACCACCAGACTGAAGGGGTTCCAGATCTCCTACCACCAGACTGAAAGGGTTCCAGATCTCCTACCACCAGACTGAAGGGGTTCTGGTATACCTTCAGCTATTATAATGTCAGAGAGGTGAAGGGAATGTGTGTGTGTGTGTGTGTGTGTGTGTGTGTGTGTGTACCGGAGCTTGCTGTAGTACTGTAGGGTTAACTCTGATCTCCAGTTGGATGGTGGCTTCCCTCCCCGGCTCCAGGTTACCAAGGCGACACACCAATCGTTCACACAGCTCGTCGTCACGGCCACAGAACTACACACACACACACACACACACACAATAATTCATAAAATTATTTTGGCTCTATGTTAATGCTATTAGTGTTAAATACTGAACTGTGTGTGTGTGTGTGTGTGTGTGTATACCATCCTACGGGTAGATGTCTTGGAGAAGAAGAAGATGAGCTGTTTGATGAAGGACGCTCTGGGAACGTCACAGTCCTCCACTACTGACACACTACTGACACTTACAGAACACACACCATGAGACGACTGGAGAGACAGACAGACAGATAGACAGACAGACAGGCAGACAGACAGACAGGCAGGCAGACAGGTAGGAAGACAGGCAGACAGACAGAAAGGTAAGAAGACAGGCAGACAGCGTGATCAACATTGATGTATTAATCAATCAACTTCTAAAAGTTGATCATTATTGATCTGGTTTATTAACTGACAGATAATATCACTAGTAGTGCTCCTCTAACACTAGTGATACTAGTGGTACTAGTGGTACTAGTGGTGTGTACCTGCCAGTCAGCCAGATGCAGCAGTCTGTGTGGGTGAGGAGAGAGACTCTTTGGCAGCTTGATCTCTACCAGTGTGTCAAATGACCTGCTGGGACCAGAGTTTAACACCTGCACACAGACAGGTAGACAGACAGACAGACAGACAGAGAGACAGGTAGACAGAGAGATAGGTAGAGAGACAGAGAGACAGACAGACAGAGAGACAGACAGAAAGACAGACAGAGAGACAGACAGGTAGAGAGACAGACAGACAGAGAGACAGAGAGACAGGTAGAGAGACAGACAGGTAGAGAGACAGACAGACAGAGAGACAGGTAGAGAGACAGACAGGTAGAGAGACGGACAGACAGAGAGACAGACAGGCAGAGAGACAGACAGGTAGAGAGACAGACAGGCAGAGAGACAGGTAGACAGAAATCATGCTACTGTTGTTCATTATGTGTAAAAATTACTTTCCAGCATTTGAAAATCATTTCAGATGAATAAATATGTACATATGTAAATATATATAATGTATATGTAAATATATATAATGTATATGTAAATATTGTTTGTCTGTTTTTAACGCACCAACGTCACCGAGTCAAATTCCTTGTATGTGCGAATGTACTTAATACATTTAATACATTTACATTAATACATTAATACATTTGATTCTGATATGTACAGAATAGAATAGAATTCGGTTGGTTAGATTAGGTTAGGTTAGATTAGATTAAATTAGATTAGGTTAGATTAGGTTGGTTAGATTAGGTTAGATTAGATTAGATGAGGTTAGATTACATTGGTTAGATTAGATTAGGTTAGATTAGATTAAATTAGGTTAGATTAGGTTGTTAGATTAGGGAAAATTAGATTAGATGACATTGGTTAGGTTAGATTAGATTAGGTTAGATTATATTGGTTAAATTAGGTTAAATTAGTGCACTACTGGAATGTTTTAATGTAGTTCCACTCCTAGTTTACCTTTCAAATCTAGTTGACTAGTATTATTAACCCTAATATGATTTTACCTTATAAGTATAGTTGAATCTCTCAGTGTAGCAGTCGACTGGAGTAACTTCCTCATCACCAAACACAAACGATGTGGGAGTCACAAAACTAACAACAAACAGACATACAGACAGGCAGCATTTCTGTACAGTGCATTTAACGGCTTGTTAGCATTTCATATTGAAAACAATGGAGACATGTAGCCATAAGCTAACCTGTTAATAGCCATTGATTTGAATGAGGGGAGAGAGAGTAACATTAACACGTGCTGTCTCACCCATGGATGCTGACATCAACGCCATATCTGAGAGGAAGAACGACACTGATGGAGTTGTCATGGAGAAACTCCTCCTTCTCATAGTTATCACTGAGGAGAGGAGAGGAGAGGAGGAGATGAGGGGAGAGAGGAGGAGAGGAGGAGATGATGGGAGAGAGGAGAGGAGAGGAGGATGAGGAGGAGATGAGGGGAGAGAGGAGGAGAGGAGGAGATGATGGGAGAGAGGAAGAGAGGAGGAAATGATGGAAGAGAGAGGAGAGGAGGAGATGATGGGAGAGAGGAGGAGAGGAGGAAATGATGGAAGAGAGAGGAGAGGAGGAGATGATGGGAGAGAGGAGGAGAGAGGAGAGGAGAGGAATTCTTGGCAAACTGGTTGATGACCAGTCAGATTAATCACCATGGCAACACTATTGTTCCCTCTGACACAAAAACTATAAAAAGGAGTAGTAGTAGTAGTAATAATAGTAGCAATAGAAGTAGAAGTGGTAGTAGTAGTAGTAGCAGCAATAGTAGTAGTAGTAGTGGTAGTAGTAGTGGTAGTAGTAGTAGTAGTAGTAGTAGTAGTAGCAATAGTAGTACCCAAAGTAGTAGTAGTAGTAGTAGTAGAAGCAGCAATAGTAGTAGTAGTAGTAATAGTAGAAGTAGTAGTAGTAGTATTAGTTGGAGTAGTAATAATAGTAGTAGTAATAGCAGTAGTAATAATAGTAGTAGTAGCAGTAGTAGTAATGGCAGTAGTAGTAATAGTAGTAGTAGCAGTAGAAGTAATAGTAGTAGCAGTAGTAATAGTAGTAGCAGTAGTAATAATAGCAGTAATAACCTTTTTTAATTAATTAATAAATTAAGTAATAAGTTCCCATGATGCACTGAGGCGTCCTCTCTATGTCTGGTCTCTGTTCTCCAGATGAATAATTCAAAGGCAGGTTAAACAATGGAGCCGTTAATCTGCTGTTTCCTCACCAACTTCCAATAGCTAACGGCACAGGAAGTGAGCCTCAAAACAGAGCAACGTTCAGCAACACTCAACACTGACGTTAAGACAGACTACTACTGTAGTCCAGGATCAAACCGTTTAAGGACACTCTGTTCAGTCTGGTGCTGGAGAAAGTCTTGATTACTGGGTTCTTTAACACTCAACTGTTGTTGTTTTACTTGCTGTTGGCCAGAGAAGAACAGCAGCATGAAATGTGAAGAACAAACCAACTAGAGCTGCTGTGTGGTTCCACTGTCCTGAGGGCGGTACAGTGGAACAGTTAAACAGTTAAACAGCAGAAAGTCTGTAGACCAATGAGAGTTTGAGATTATCAGGATTATTATTACCAGGATTTAGTGATCGCTACCATTTACGAACACGTTAACTAGTAACTGAAACGAATGGATGGATGGATGATGGATGAATGAATGATGGATGAAAGATGGATGAATGATGGATGAATGATGGATGAATGAATGATGGATGAATGATGGATTAGTAGACAGACAGGTGAGAGGAGGGATGCGTTCTTACCTGTTGGTGTTGACAGAGATGATGATGTCACCAGCTGTGCTGTTCTGGTTGACGTCCAATAGGAAACTGACATTCAGCTACAGGAAACAGGAAGTGATTCCAAACCTTTTTGTCAGCATTCAAATCTATTTTTCCTGGTGAGATTGTTAACTAGCCTACCAGCTGAGCTGGTTACAGACAACTAACCTACTGGTTTAGTTGGACCTGAGGGATCAGAGCTACTGGTACCAGTATCGCACAATGGTTAACTGGCATCCGTTTGTGTACCAGTTAACCAGTAGACTACCAGTAGGACTGGGCGGAGGATCAATATTATCTATATACATTTTATAAATTGAGACACTGATGGTTGTAAAGAGCATTTGATTGGCTGAAGCCTGTATGTCAAAGTGTGATTGGCTGAGACCTACCTGGGCATGGGCAGGTAGCAGGAAGCTGGAGACGCTGCAGTTGACATCCACCAACGTTCGGTTGACCTCTTGTGTGACATCACAACTCACCACATTGTCCTCCTACACACACACACACACACACACACACACACACACACACACACACACACACACAGTGTTGGCGAAGCTAGTTGTGTTGATGATTTGTTTATTTTGTTAAATGAGCTTGAGCTTGTTAAAAACAGCCAATCAGCTCTGTCCAATCAGCACAGAGACAGGAAGCAACTCTCCAGCTAACCAGGTTAAGGGTTTGAATCCTGACCGCTGGTCAGTGGCGGCCGGTGATTGGCTGACTAAGTGGGGCGGGTCATGACAGACACAGAGATCATAGAGTAACATTGTAGCCGACTCGAGTGCACAAGCAACAGGGCTTTGGTCTTTAACTGCTACAGTTGTAGTGCTATTTCTTTTAGTGCCGGAGCGCAGTAAATCAAATATGACTCAACACGTCTCTGGACTCTCTTGTGCCATCTACTGACCATGACTACAATGTTCGTTTGAATGGGGTTAAATGAAAATGGCCAGGGCTTTCTGCCCAGCGCCCCAAATGCTATCATAGACCTCAAGCTAAAGTGCAGTCCTTCCAACAACCGCTAGGTGGCAATGCATGTCAATGTAGTGTGAGAGACGTACGACTCGACACCCCAGAGCAACAGAGACGGTAATGAAGTCCGCAAACCAACCAAAGCCAATTATTCAACATACACGTATTGACTAGAACACATTTATATGAATTATAAATACAATCTATGAAATGTGTTCAGGTAAAAAAAAGTATATATATATTTATATTTATTTATTATTATTTTTTTCTCCATCCAATCAAGTGGGGCGCTGCCGCTAGCATCCCTATGGACGAGCCGCCACTGCTGCTGGTCGAACCTGAGGGTGATAGACCTTCCAGTAGGCCTATCCACCATTCATACTAGTTAACCTAGATTATAATTACTAATTTACATTATCCAGTACTTTGATGTAGTATGGTAGTTTACTCACATTATCCAGTACTTTGATGTACTATGGTAGTTTACTCACATTATCCAGTACTTTGATGTAGTGTTGTAGTTTACTTACATTATCCAGTACTTTGATGTTTTATGGTAGTTTACTCACATTATCCAGTACTTTGATGTTTTATGGTAGTTTACTCACATTATCCAGTACTTTGATGTAGTGGATGTTGTTGGGGAAGTGCAGCGACAGTCTGGGCAGGAACGCGTCGTCTCCAGAGTTCATTAGCGTGGCGTTCAACAGGACAGTTCTCCCAGATCCCAGCGCAAAATACCTCTGATTACTACCAACAACAACAAACTAGATTAACAACAAACTACTAGATTGCCTACCTATGTTGATGTGGCAGACTGGGGGGTGTGGTTGGGCAGTTGGCTGGTGGCGGGAGGCGGAGTCGGGCCGGCAGGTGGGTTCGCCCTGCCCCGACACCGGCTGCAACCCATCAGGTCTGAGTGGGAACTAATATATGTGTGTGTGTCTGTATGCGTTTGTGTGACAGTGAGCGGGAACACACCAGAAGCGCATCCCGCACCGAGGAGCGCGAGCCCGAGAGCAGCTGACCGCGAGCGGGCGAGGGCGAGAGAGCCCATGTACTTTATGTTTGTTGTTATGTTTTCTTTGCCCTTTATAATAAACGGCGTTGCCGCGCCTCACCTGCACCCAGTCTCCGCCTCTGCCTACTCCCGGGGTAGCATCTTGGCTACAGTGGGGAATCTGTTTTGCATATGCCTGACTTCTCTCTCCCTTTCTGTCTCCAGACCGACGCATCGGGCAGAGGGCTGGGAGCCGTTTTGTCCCAGCAGGTGGAGGTGATCCATAGGCCGGGGGCGCAGATGGTGGTCGCCGACTTTCTCTCTCGCTCCCATGGGGGCGGGGGGGGGCCACTGTAGCCAAGATGCTACCCCGACTACTTATTGTAAGTCGCTTTGGATAAAAGCGTCTGCTAAATGACTGTAATGTAATGTAATGTAATGTAATTAACCAACTAGTATAACTAGATTAATAACAAGTAGATGTAGATCTCTCTCTCTCGATCTCCCTCTCTCTCAATCTCTCTCTTGAAATAAATAAAACAATGCACAAACTGAATAATAAATGGCATACAAATAAAATAGACAATGGTTAAAAGGTAAACAAAAGCTAAAAAACATTGCTCATTACATTCAAGTGATTTATCAGACGCTTACAGTAAGAGAACTACTAGTCACCATTAGCTGTATAAACTGTGGTAAAGGACTACATTCCCCAGCAGACAACAGCCAGTGGGCCATCTTGCCCCAGGTGAAGGGCGTTACTGTTGGTCTAACATCTTGGCCCTGTGAAGAGCCTTCTTACTGTTAATTCAATAGTATCGCTCTGTACACTGATCTTTGTGTGGACTTTTATGTGTTTAAAAGTCCATGGTATCCTCTAGGAGCTGATTGGTGAGGAGGTCTTTTATCCGTTTTGATCTGATATCCTGAACATAACCTGCAGGTTAACTGTTTTCGTGACACCGAAAACCCTGGATTAACCCTGAAGGGACCTCGCTTCCCCTTTATCCAGCTTCGTAGTACAGGTCATTTGGGCTTGAGTGATGTGGAGGGTCCTGCATGGTCTAGTGGCTGTTAATGCCATGTCATGATAATGATAATTGTCCTTACAGTTGACATCAACTATTATAGAGTGATGAAGGACGTGGATACCCTGACCAGTATCTGGACCAGACAGGAGGAACTTGGTTTTGGCTGGAAGGGTTCCTCTAGTTTTCTCCCACCCGAGGATCAAAGTATCGAGCTCTATCTTTGTCTCTCTCTTCCTTTCCATCTCAGAATAGAAATCTGATGCAAGAAACTCAGAAAGTGTGTGTGTGTGTGTGTGTGTGTGTGTGTGTGTGTGTGTGTGTGTGTGTGTGTGTGTGTGGTGGGCGGTCTTACTCTGGTAGTACTAGTTGAGCTAACAGCTGCAGGTTGGTGGATGGTACCTAGTTAGTGATGGTACCTGGTTTGTCATGGCACCTGGTTGGTCATGGTACCTGGTTAGTGATGGTACCTGGTTAGTCATGGTATCTGGTTAGTGATGGTACCTGGTTAGTCATGGTACCTGGTTGATCATATACCTGGTTGGTCATATACCTGGTTAGTGATGGTACCTGGTTAGTTATGGTACCTGGTTGGTCATATACCTGGTTAGTGATGGTACCTGGTTGGTGATGGTACCTGGTTAGTCATGGTAGCTGGTTAGTGATGGTACCTGGTTAGTGATGGTACCTGGTTGGTCATATACTTGTTTAGTGATTGTACTTGGTTAGTCATGGTACCTGGTTAGTGATGGTACCTGGTTGGTCATATACCAGGTTAGTGATGGTACCTGGTTGGTGATGGTACCTGATTGGTCATGGTACCTGGTTAGTGATGGTACCGGTTGGTCATGGTACCTGGTTGGTCATATACCTGGTTAGTCATGGTACCTGGTTGGTCATATACCTGGTTAGTGATGGTACCTGGTTAGTGATGGTACCTGGTTGGTCATATACCTGGTTAGTCATGGTACCTGGTTGGTCATATAATAAAATATGCATACGCACATTTCACCCCGTTAACGCCACTTATTTTGTGCATAGCAACCTTTATAAATGAGGCCCCTGGTTAGTCATGGTACCTGGTTGGTCATGGTACCTGGTTGGTGATGGTACCTGGTTAGTCATGGTACCTGGTTAGTGATGGTACCTGGTTGGTCTATATACCTGGTTAGTGATGGTACCTGGTTAGTGATGGTACCTGGTGGGTCATGGTACCTGGTTAGTCATGGTACCTGGTTAGTGATGGTACCTTGTTGGTGATGGTACCTGGTTGGTCATATACTTGGTTAGTGATGGTACCTGATTGGTCATATACCCGGTTCGTGATGGTACCTGGTTCTGGTTGGTCATGGTACCTGGTTAGTGATGGTACCTGGTTGGTCATATACTTGGTTAGTGATGGTACCTGGTTAGTGATGGTACCTGATTGGTCATATACCTGGTTAGTGATGGTACCTGGTTAGTCATGGTACTTGGTTAGTGATGGTACCCGGTTCGTGATGGTACCTGGTTCTGGTTGGTCATGGTACCTGGTTAGTGATGGTACCTGGTTGGTCATATACTTGATTAGTGATGGTACCTGGTTAGTCATGGTACCTGGTTAGTGATGGTACCTGGTTAGTCATGGTACCTGGTTAGTGATGGTAACCTGGTTCTGGTTGGTCATGGTACCTGGTTAGTGATGGTACCTGGTTAGTCATGGTACCTGGTTGGTAATGGTACCTGGTTAGTCATGGTACCTGGTTGGTCATATACCTGGTTAGTCATGGTACCTAGTTAGTGATGGTACCTGGTTAGTCATGGTACCTGGTTCTGGTTGGTCATGGTACCTGGTTATTCATGGTACCTGGTTGGTCATATACCTGGTTAGTGATGGTACCTGGTTAGTGATGGTACCTGGTTAGTCATGATACCTGGTTGGTGATGGTGTTGTCTAGTCCTGCTGTCTGCTGTAGGATGGGTTTTAATGGAGGGAAGTTTCTGGTTGTGGTTCTGCGGACACTTGCTTCTCTGAGATCGTAGGAAACCTCAAACCGGACTGGCGTAAAAATGTCCCTCATCTCGCTCTGTAGGAGGAGGGGGGAGGGGTATGGAAACAGATGAACCTGAATCAGATCTTAAGCAGTCTGAGTTTCCTCACTGTAGTATCACAGTATCTGACAGACCAGGATCATCAACAACCCTGGGTCCACCACAGCCACTGCTCCAGGACATTCACGTCAGTTGGGTGGTGGGGGTATGTGGCTGCCTGGGGGGAGGGTGTGGGTGAGGTGTAGGCTGGATCCAGGAGAGAGTTGAGTCAGTGGACTGACTCTATTAAGGGCTCTTTTAACCAGTGTGTGTATGTGTGATTGGTTGATTGGGGACTGAGTTTGACAGGAAACTATGCAGCGGAGACCGACCAAGGTCCGCGGAGGATGCAGCCAGGAGCAACCTGGAAGAGCTGGCCAGTCGGGGTTGGAGCTGGTATGCTCCTTGAAGCCTGGCGGACTGGCCTGCCGGGACAGTGGGGAGGCTGGCCAGCCGATGGGGACGGCGCTGACAGCGGCCTTCAAGATGGGGCCAAATTATTATTGCTGTGTGGCAAATAAAGCGGCCTTCTGGCCCACTGACTCGACTCCTCCCTTTGTGTCTGTCTGCCACGGCCTGGTGGCACTGAGCAACGCTACACTCATATTTTATTTATTGTCTATTTTTGTTTTTTTATAGACTATCTGAGATGAGAGAGCCAGGGCACTTTAATGCACACTGTACCTTGGAGTGCATATGACAATAAAGTTGAACTTGAGTGAGTGTGTGTGTGTGTGTGTGTGTGTGTGTGTGTGTGTGTGTGTATGTGTGTTTGTTTTACCCTCAGGTAAGCCAGGTGTGTTTTACAGGTCAGTTGGTCATGTCGTGCTCGGACCCGCCCCCTCGTGCTATTGGAAGATCCGTTACCATGGAAAAAGAAACGATGAGGGAAAGACGGCTTGTGGAGGATGTCAGACGTCAAATTATACAAGAGATCTGAGGAGGAGGAGAGGAGAGGAGATGAGGAGGAGGACAGGATGAGAGGAGAGGAGATGAGGAGGAGGAGAGAGGAGGGGAGATGGGTTGGTTCACTGTTTCACTGTTCAGTCAGTTCAGTGTTTTCAGAGTCAGGGACACGCACACATACCGTGCCCTACGGGACCATAACAAACAATGGACCAGAACCTCCAATACTAGCAGGACTATCTGGACCTAGAGCCTTATATATCAGAGGGTTAGGTTTAACTAAAGGTCCTCTGTACTGTCTGGACCTAGAGCCTTATATATCAGAGGGTTAGGTTTACCTAAAGGTCCTCTGTACTGTCTGGAACGGACAGTGAAGCAGATGGTAACATTGATGCAAACGGACGGCGCCCCCTGGTCCTGGCACAGCGCCATCCAATGGTTGATTTGGTCAGGCAGCGCCAGGGACGCCTCAATCCGAACCACCGGACGGGTCCTACAGGACACAACAGTAGTGAGATATGGTCTGCTGGTATATGGATTATATATCAAACTGGGGGTTGTAAAAATCTTCACATTAGTTTTCTGTGTTAGTCCAAGTCTAAAATAGACTTAGACATATATATACACTGTGTTCCAAATTATTATGCAAGTAGGATTTCAGTTAAATAAACATTTGGTTTTTTGGTTTTCAATGAAATGTTTCGCTTGTGTTGTTTCTCCTGTCTGTTTAAAACACTGACACCAATTTCAGACAGGTTTGATGATTAATTTGGCAGGTCAGCCTAATTAAAGGGAAACTACTTAAGGAGGTTGTTCCACATTATTAAGCAAGTCATGGTTTCATGCAATATGGGGAGAAAGAAAGATCTTTCTGCAGATGAAAAGCGTGAAATATTGCAATGCCTTGCAAAAAGTATGAAAACACTGGAAATTTCACGAAAACTTAAGAGATCATCGTACTGTGAAGAGATATGTGTGTGATTCAGAGTGCAGACGGGTTCGTTCAGATAAAGGTGTATTGAGGAAGATTTCTGTCAAGCAAATACATCGTATTAAGAGAGCAGCTGCTAAAAAGCCACTGCTGAGCAGCAAACAGGTTTTTGAAGCTGCTGGTGCCAAGAACCTCTCGATGCAGGATCCTTCAGAGGCTTGCAGTTGTGCATAAAGCTGTATTTCGGCCACCCCTAACCAATGCTCACAAGGAGAAACGTTTGCAGTGGGCTCAGAAATACATCAAGACCAATTTTCAAACAGTTTTATTCACTGATGAATGCCGTGCTACACTGGATGGTCCAGATGGATGGAGTTCTGGATGGCTGGTGGATGGCCACCATGTCCCAACAAGGCTGCGACGTCAGCAAGGAGGTGGTGGAGTGATGTTTTGGCCTGGAATAACAGGAAGTGAGCTGGTAGGCCCCTTTAGGATGCCCGAAGGTGTCAAAATGACCTCTGCAAAATATGTGGAGTTCCTAACTGATAATTTCCTGCCATGGTATGAAAAGAAGAACCATGCCTTCCGGAGTAAAATCATTTTCATGCAAGACAATGCACCATCCCATGCTGCAAAAAATACCATTGAGTCCTTGGCTGCTATGGGCATAAAGGGAGAGAAAATCATGGTGTCACCATCATCCCCTGACCTCAACCCTATTGAGAACCTGTGGAGCATCCTTAAAAGGAAGATCTATGAGGGTGGGCGGCAGTATACCTCAAAACAGCAGCTCTGGGAGGCAATTGTGGCATACGCAAATTAAATCCAGGCAGAAACTAGGAACTGGACTCACAAGTTCAATGGATGGGAGAGTTGTGAAGGTGATATCCAAGAAGGGCTCCTATGTTAACATGTAACTTGACCTGTAAAGATGTTTTTGATTGAAATACCATTTATTTTGAGAAAGAAATATCTCCTAATGCAGAAAATACAACAATTCTTTATAACCTATTGAATGCTTTGAAACTCTGTTGTGCATAATAATTTGGAACACTGTATTTTGAGTTATTTTTAAAAAATACTGTTGTCATCATCTGAAGTTTTGTTTAATAAAAATCCTGATTATAATATAATTGTTGAGGATTAAAAAAAATCGTACCGACTCATTTGTATTGACTATTTAGGAAAAACGAACAAAAACAGCATATGCATAATAATTTGGAACACAGTGTATATATATATATATATATATATAATATATAATAATATATAATAGACAGATCTACTGAAGGCAGTCATACATTTTTACATGGTTTCTGAATTTTCCAGAATTTCTCTCCTTTCCAAAAAAGCATTTGGCATTTGCATTTGGAATGAATACTGCATCAAATTCAATCCAAATTAAATCAAAACTAGCATGTTTTTTTTCTTTGTGAAGAACACAACATTGATCATATCAGTTTCATATTACTTTATTGAAGCACATGACTAAATAGATTTGATCCAGTAGTGACCACACTGTTACCTGTTTATCTATAATTGATAACGTGCCTAATGAGGGTGTAATTAATTATACTATTTTCAACTCATTAAAGACAAATGGTTAACATTTCCACAAAAAAAGTGAATTGGTGTTAGGTTAATAAAATGAACTCAAAACAATGAAGAAGTAAAAACATACATAAACCGTGCTGCCTCATATGTAAACTAAACTTGGCTCATTTTGGAGACTCAAACTGTGTTACAGTAGTGACATGCAAATTGGAGATGACAAAATAAAAACAACATTTTTCAACTTTAATTAAGTGGATAACTAAAAGTTATCCACTCCCATGACATTCCTACCACTGCTATGCCGATGACACCCAGCTGATCCTGTCATTTCCCCCCTCTGACACACAAGTGGAAGCAGACATCTCGGAGTGGATGTCAATGCACCACCTGAAGCTCAACCTGGACAAGACTGAGCTGGTGTTCCTCCCACACCGAGACCTGGCCATCACCATTGATAATGCTGTGGTGAATCTGGGTGTCAAGTCAAGTCAAGTCAAGAGTTTTATTTGTCACATACATATACATGCAGTGAAATGCAAAGTGGCAATGCTCACGGGAATGTGCAAAAGGGCATATTACAAAATATTTAACAGAAGAAACCAGCACAATATTTACAGTGCAAGAAATATAAAAAATACAATAATTACAGTAGAGCTCTTATATAAAACAACACACAATATGTACAATAAGAGCACTTAATAAAATATAAAATATGAAGTGTAAAATATAAAATAAGAGGTAGATGGGGGGACGTAACCTAAGTGTGTGTGTGTGTGTGTGTGTGTATGTGTATAAGAGGGGCAGTGTGTAGGTCTAGGTGGGGGCCCTGGTGAGGTCGGAGTTCACAGTCCTGATGGCCTGAGGAAAGAAACTCCGTCTCAGTCTCTCTGTTTTAGCAGCATGACTACGGAGGCGCTTGCCTGACCGCAGCAGCTGAAACAGTCCGTTGTTGGGGTGGTGAGGATCCTTCATGATCCTGCAGGCTCTGGTTCTGCACCTCCTGGTGTACAAGTCCTGCAGGGTGAGGAGTGTAATTCCAATAGTACGTTCAGCCGAACACACTACTCTCTGCAGAGCCTTCCTGTCCTGAGCGGAGCAGTTGCCGAACCAGGCAGTGATGCTCCCAGTCAGGATGCTCTCTAAAGCCCCAGAGTAGAAGGACAGAAGGATCCTCCGGGAGACCTTGAATTTCCTCAGCTGTCTGAGGTGGTAAAGGCGCTGCCTCGCCTTCCTCACCAGAGTGTCAGTGTATGAAGTCCATGTCAGATCCTCGGAGATGTGGACTCCCAGGTATTTATACCTGCTCACCCTCTCCACAGTCGTCCCATTAATCCCTAGTGGTGAATACGTCCTCTGTAGATGTCGTGCCCTCCTAAAGTCCACGATCAGCTCCTTGGTTTTGCTGATGTTCAGGAGGAGGCTGTTGTCCTGGCACCAGAGTGTCAGATCGGCAACTTCCTCCAGGTAGGCCTTCTCGTCGCTGTCGGAGATCAGGCCCACCACCACTGTGTCATCAGCAAATTTCACGATGGAGTTGGAGCTGTACCTGGCCACACAGTCATGTGTGTACAGGGAGTACAGTAGGGGGCTGAGGACGCAACCCTGGGGGATCCTGTGTTCAGGGTGAGGGGGTTGGAGGTGTGTCTGCCCACCCTGACCACCTGGGGTCTGGCGGTCAGGAAGTCCAGGATCCAGGCACACAGGGGGGTGTTCAGTCCCAGCTCACTCAACTTTCCAGCCAATCTGGAGGGGACTATGGTATTGAAGGCTGAACTATAATCAATGAACAGCAGTCTCACATAGCCCCCCCTCTGGCTGTCCAGATGAGAGAGTGTGGTGTGCAGTACCTGGGAGACAGCATCATCCGTGGATCTATTTGGATGATAGGCAAACTGCAGCGGGTCCATGGAGGGGGGAGGAAGGCGCAGATGAAGTCCTTAATCAGCCTCTCGAAGCATTTCATGACCACCGAGGTGAGGGCCACCGGCCGGTAGTCATTCAGACATGCTGGAGAAGCATTCTTGGGCACAGGGACAGTAGTGGATCTTTTGAAGCAGGCGGGGACCACAGACTCAGCCAGGGAGATGTTGAAGATTGTGGAGAACACTGGAGCTAGCTGATTAGCACAGGTCTTCAGTACTCGCCCAGATATGCCATCTGGACCAGCAGCTTTCCTAGTGTTCACCTTCATCAGAGCCCTCCTCACGTTGTGCTCGGTCACAGAGAGCGTGCGTTCATCCCCAGCGGTAGAACTCACTCCAGCTGCGCTAACGGTGGTGTTGTTAGCCGGCGAGCTAGCGCTGTTGTTGCTAGCCTCAAACCGAGTGTAGAATGCGTTCAGTTCGTCCGCTAGGGATGCATCGGCACTCACAATTGCGGGGGGTCTGCCCTGGTAGTCTGTAATAGTCCGTAGTCCCTGCCAGAGGCATCTGGTGTCGCGCTGCTCCATCTGCGACTCCACTCTGTCCTTGTACCTCCACTTGGCTTCCTTCACCGCCTTCCTCAGTCCATAGGACGCTGCCTTGTGCTCGTCCATGTTGCCGGAAACAAGACCGGAGTTGTAGGCAGCAGTGCGGGCGTTCAAAGCGTCGCGGATGGATCTATCAACCCACGGTTTCTGGTTAGGAAAGGACCTAACTTTTACCATGGGGACGATGGTGTCCACTAGCGTTGCAATGAAGCTCGTAACTGCTTCCGTAAACTCACTGACGTCCCTGGAACTGGATTGGAACATGTCCCAGTCGACGTCAGGCAGAGCGTCTTGTAGCACAGCCTCTGATTGGTCGGACCACCGTTTTACGTCCCTCGTCACTACCGCATCCCGTGCTATCCTTTGTTTATACTCCGGTAGCAGGAAAATGGCGGCATGGTCCGATTTGCCGAACGGAGGGAGAGAGACAGCCTTGTACCCTCTCTTGAACGGCGTATAACAGTGGTCCAGCGTTCTTTCCCCTCTGGTAGCACACGTGATGTGCTGGTGAAAGTTCGGCATGACTTTCTTTAGGTTTGCCCTATTAAAGTCTCCAGCCACCACCATAGCCGCGTCGGGATGCTTGTTCTGATGCCGACATAACACATCATGTAGGTCCGATAGTGCTACGTCGGTGTCCGCTTGTGGTGGTATGTAGATGGCTGTGGTGATGACCGAGCTGAACTCCCGGGGAAGGTAGAATGGACGGCATGAGATAGTCAGATGTTCCAGGTTAGACGAGCAGGAACGAGAAAGAGTCTTGATGTCCTTGGGGTTGCACCACTTGTTGTTAGTCATGAAGCAAACCCCTCCACCCTTGGATTTACCAGACTCTTCCGTTCTATCCGCACGGAAAACAGAGAAGGACTCGGTTGGGCATATGGCTCGATCCGGCACCAGCGGGGTCAGCCATGTCTCCGTCAGACAAAAGATGTTACAATCTCTCACGTCCCGTTGGAATTGAATCCTCGCCCGAACATCATCCAACTTGTTTTCCAGAGACTGGACGTTAGCAAGAAGGATGCTGGGCAGAGGTGGACGGAGGGCTTGAACTCTCCGTTTGTTCCGAATTCCGCCTCGTTTTCCCCGCTTTCTTCGTCTCCCCGTAGATGCGTCTCCACTGTTGTTATTGTGGCTCGCTCGGACTATCTCTGCCGGCCACGCTGGGTCGAAGGAAAAAGTGGACAAAAACCGTTGTTCTGCGCAAATGTTTAGGTCCAGAAGTGTGCTGCATTTGTATGTTGTTAGTGCCGATGTGTTTGAGCACAAAAGGATGTTACAAACAAACATAAAAACTAAAAAAGCGCACAATCTCCGCGGAGCTACCACGACGTCGACCGGACATAGCGGCGCCATCTTTCTGTGACCTTGGACGACCAACTGTTGTTCTCGGCAAACATCTCATCAGTGACACGCTCCTGCAGATTCCTCCTCTACAACATCAGGAGGATTCTCCTCTTCCTCACTGACAAGGCAGCGCAGGTACTCATCCAGGCTCTTGTCATCTCTGGACTACTGCAACTCCCTCCTTGCTGCCCCGGCGTCTGCCATCAGACCTCTGGAGCTTGTTCAGAAAGCTGCAGCTCGTCTGGTGTTCAACCGCCCCAAGTTCTCCCACACAACTACCCTTCTCCGTTCTCTACACTGGCTCCCTGTAGCAGCTCATCCAGTTCAAGACCCTGGTGCTAGCCTATAGGGTAGTGAAAGGAATGAACTCGGCCAATTGCCTGGCGGAGGCGGAGAGCAGAGCACCCATGCTGCTCAAGGTAAACAAATAAGCTTGATGCAGAAATCTACCATAACCATGGCGGCCGCTCCAGAACCAACACTGAGACGGACATGTTTGAGCCGGAGTCTGACCCAGAATGGGAAGAGGCAGCTGAGGCGGTTCCACTTAGTTTCTCACTGATAACAATTCTGTGTAATATTGTACTTTCCTGCCTTGTGTTTGTGTATGTGGGTGTGTGAGCGACGCTCTCTGCTGTAGCCGGTCAACTTGCAGACAAGCTAGGATTGACAATTTTGTTGAGCTAGTTAACCAATATATTATTGGATGCATCTATTTGCATCCAAACAGCGCAGCCAAACAACCAAACACGATTGTACTAATGGTGGCTAAAGTTTACCAAGCCTGACACGTTCAACAGACTTATAAAACAGACACTGGTCCCAACAAATAACTTTAAGATGAGTCCTGACTCCAACCAATAACTTTACTTTTACTTTACTTTTAATGACTCCAGCTTTAGTTTTCTTACTTCTTCCACGCCCAACAAGCCCGTGGCTAGCCCTGCTAGCTCGTTAGCTAATCAGCAGTGAATATACTAACCAGACTAATTTGGTAAATTAAATCAAAACATGGTGACACTTACAGATCCAATTTTGCAGATGGGTCACGTACCTTATGAATTGCTCCATCTTTAAGCTTCAATTTAGATGATAATCCTGCCTTTGCTCAAGCAGTCTGAGAACTGATCATCACACACAGAAAAAAAGAGCTAACTGTAGCCAGGATGTTAAAAATAAAATTAATCCACTCCCTGTTGGGAGACTGTGCAGGGATCTATGTTGCTGCCTGCATCCTACAACAGAATAACTTAAGTTACGTACTGTAACTACGATTCTATGAATATAGGCGCAGCCCTCTAAGGCTATCGCTATTGGGTTTATCCCTCGCGCGCATGCGCAGCACTGAAAGAACTTTAGTCTACGCCCACCTGTAGTGTGGGCCCCACGCAGGTCCGCATCCCCTCTATAACTCGGGTGCGGACCTGACAATCGGCTCCCATAAAACAGCTTTTTCTTCAGCTATTTCAAGAACCAGTGGGGCCCAGAGCTTAGAGGGCTGCGCCTATATTCATAGAATCGTAGTTACAGTACGTAACTTAAGTTCTATTTCATATAGGCTTCGCCCTCTAAGGCTATCGCTATTGGGTTAAGGGCGAAGCAGGATTTAGTCTATGCCACACTGGTTCCGTCCGGTACCATAAGCACAAACACACCTACTTCAAAAAACATTCCATGCCCAGCCAGTGTGTCATACCCAATGACACACACAATGTCATACCCAATGACACACCACAGAACCCCATATGTGCTCAAGCACAACATAGTAGAATATACACATTCTCTATGATGAGGTGAAGGCTGGGAACAATAAAGCCTACTGCTGCAAGAAGCGGAGACGAGGTTACATACCGTAACAGTCCAGCGCGGAGCAGAGTAGGGAAAAGACATCCCCCGTGAGCCGACCGGCAGGGGGGGATAGCGCTCTATCTGATCACTCTGACAAAACACTCAGTACAGAGTGAGTCATGGAGAAACGGGAAACGTCCCGTAGATAGAAACGAATGAAGGAGCAGGGGGAAGACCAAGAAGCCGCAGTGCAAATGTCTTCCACCGTCATCCCTCCGTGCAGAGCCGCGGAGGATGAAATTCCTCTGGTAGAGTGCGCTCTGATGCCCTGCGGGGGGTCCAACCCCGAGGAGACATACGCCTGTGAAACAGCCTCACACAGCCAGTGTGACAGCCGCTGTGCAGACAGGGGATGCCCCTGAGACTGCTCTCTGTAGTGCACGAATAAGCGCTGAGAGCGGCGCAAGGCTGCCGTGCGCGCAACGTAACAGGATAGTGCGCGCACCGGGCACAGGAGATGAGACGTGGCTTCCTCCTCAGAGTTGTGAGGAGGAGGAAAGAACCCATCCAAAGTTATCACTCTAGATCTGAAGGAGCTAGTGATGCTCTTAGGCGTAAACGCCGGGTAAGGGCGCAAAATAGCCGAGCTGCCATCTCCTTGGATCCTGAGACATGAAGGAGCCACAGAGAGAGCAGACAAATCACTGACTCTCTTCGCAGACGTCAGAGCCAACAGCAGCGCTGTCTTGGCTGACAGAAACTTAAGCGGAACCTGATCCAGGGGTTCAAATGGAGCTTTGACCAGCGCGCGTAAAACCAGCGCTAAGTCCCACTGAGGGGCCAGGGAACGTGACATCGGCCTGTGTCTCCGTACGCCCCTCAGGAAGCGTTTCACCAAAGGGTGACTAAACACCGATCTGTCGCCGAAACCCTCGTGACAGGACGAGATAGCAGCGGTGTATATCTTTACTGTGCTGAAAGCCAAATTCCTGTCCACTAACAGTTGGAGGAATGAAAGCACATGAGGCAGGGGACACGCAATTGGATCCAGGCTCTTTCCTACACACCAACGCTGAAAAGCGGTCCATTTGCCTGTGTAAGACGCTCTGGTAGACGCTGCTCTAGCGCCTTGAATAGTGCGCACAACGTCTTGAGAGAGGCCCAGCCTCTCTAAGCGTTCCCGTTCAGCGGCCAGACCCACAGACGCTGGCCTATCACCGGGTAATTCCTGATCGCTCCCTCTGCCTGAGAGAGAGCGTCCCCGCGCCACGGGAGTTCCCACGGGCGGCCTGATATCAGCCGCTGCAGGCACGGAAACCATGACGCGCCTGTGCGCTCCGGAGCTATCAGGATCGCCAACAGTCGTTCTTCCCGAACCCGATCCAAGAACCGAGGGATCAGAGGGACAGGGGGGAAAGCGTATAGCAACATCCTGGGCCATGGCCGATGCGCAAACGCGTCCACTCCCAGCGGGGAATTGTCTCGTGTGCTCAGTGAGAACCAAAGAGCGCACTGTGCGTTCTCGCGTGCGGCAAACAGATCCACGTCCACTTTGCCGAACCTGTCCCAAATCTGGGTAATCAGGTCTGGGTGGAGGCTCCAGTCTCCCTGACGGGGACCTCCCCTCGACATAATGTCCGCCCCTTTGTTCAAAATGCCGGGGATATACACTGCTCTGATGGAGAGCAGGTGTGTGTGCGCCCAGCGTAGCAGCCGTCTGGCTATGTCCAAGAGCTGCGCAGAGCGCACCCCTCCCTGGCGATTGATGTAGGCTGCTGTCGCCTTGTTGTCTGTGCGGATCAGAACGTGCTGATCCTGCAGCAGCGGGGCGAAATGCTGGATTACTTTCCACACCGTCAGAAGTTCCAGAGCGTTTATGTGGAGAGACATGTGAGCTGGCCACTGTCCTCCCACCACTTGTGTCAGACACGTCCCCCCCCACCCTGAGAGAGATGCGTCTGTAAACACTGAGGTGTGTGACGTAGCTCTGCCCAGGGGCACCCCCACCGACAGGGTGTGAGGATTTTTCCAGTGAGCTAAATCGGAGCCCACTGAGGGAGGGACGGAAACCATGCGTCTCCGCTGACGCACGGGGTCGATGCGGAGACGAATAAACCACCTTTGCAGCCTTCTCATGTGGAGCAGACCCAGGGGAATCACCACGTGACCCGCTGACATCATGCCCAGCAGTTGCATGACAGACAGAGCTGTCACAACGCTGTGGGGCGTGACGCGTCGGAGACGAGCTGTCAACGCCTCCGCTCTCTGCTGCGAGAGCCGCGCTCTCATGCTGGCTGAGTTCAATTCCACTCCCAGATAGATCACGATCTGGGAGGGAAGAGGAGAACTCTTTTTCCAATTTACCGTAAAGCCGAGACTCGACAGATGTGTTATCAACACTTTCATCTGTAAGGCGGCTTCCTCTCTGGAGCGAGCCAGCAAAAGCAGGTCGTCCAGATAAAACAGCACTCTCATCCCCCCTCTGCGTAACGGCTCCAGAGCCGTCTCCACACACCTGGAGAAGGTGCGTGGAGCCAGGGAGTAACCGAACGGCAGGTGGTTGTACTGATATTGTATCCCCTGGAATGAGAAGTGCAGGAATTTCCTGTGTTTCGGGACGATGGAGACGTGGAAATACGCGTCTTTCAGGTCTATGGACGTGAACCAGTCGCCCTGGTGAACACATTCCAGCACCTGTCTGATCGTCAGCATGTGAAACGGTCTCTCCATTATCGATTTGTTGAATAGAGACAAATCGAGGATGGGTCTCATTCCCCCCGTCTTTTTCGGGACCAGAAAATAACGGGAGTAGAAACCCTGATTTTCCTCTCCCTGAGGAACCCTGGAAATTGCATGTTTCATCAGGAGTTCCTCCAGCTCTGATTGGAGAGCAAGGTACTGTATCTGGGATGACAGGACTGTGTCCAGAATCCCTTTGAACTGCGGCGGGGGTGAGGTGAACTGCAGTGTGGCCCCTGCAGATCAGCCTGTTCATCCACCCGTCCATCACGCATACGCGCTGCCACTCTGAGTAATGCTCCGAGAGCGGGCGTACATTCAGATGAAGCGCTGTGTCCGACATGGAGACGAGCCAAGCCAGAGCCCCTGCCGCCGTTGCCCGCGTGGGAGCAACCCATGGGGGGCTCGGACCGAAAGGGCTGAGCAGAGGTCTCCGGGGAGCGCTTTACGCGCGAGCTCGCGACCAAACGCCGCTGCATGGGAGTTGCGCAATGAGCGGAAACATCAGCGCCAAGAAGTCGACGTTTAGAACGTGCGTGTATACGCTGTCCGCCCGGGGCGAAGCGACCACGCCCGTGAGCTCAAAACCACACATATCGTTTTTGGAAAAAACATGTGCAGTGGAAACCTCTGTGTGTACAGAGGAGGTGTGCTGCTTGGGTGACGTGAGTCCTTACTGCCTGATAACCATACGGTTAAAGGCTGACGGCTCACACAGTGTGGGGGATGTGTGTGTGACAGCTGCCGCTGAGTCAGACTCAGGGACAGACTGTACCCCAAGAGGAAGAGCGGGATGATTTAATTGTTTCAATACAAACATATTATCATCACTAACACACACAGCTCGGTGTTGGGAAACCCGAGGTGGCGGTGGAATCCGCACTGGAGGTCGAGACGCTGCCGCCGCAGCAGGGCGTCTCCGACCCATGGGGCGCTGCGTCCGCGATCGGTGAGGTTGGGACCATGGGACGCGTCTCTTGAACGTCTCAGCTCCCTCCGCAGCGGACTTGACGACCGTATCGAACAGAGGCCCGAACAGTCGCGATTCGCGCCGTGGACACGGCGATGGAGGCGCACAGCGTCAGGATTGCGATTGACGCCTTACTCATCTGGGCCATCTGGTCAGTCGTTAGAGTAGGCTGGATCGCCATCTTCGATAAGGAATACGCCAAGAGGCTGATGTTGTTAGCTGCCGCCGATGCCTGGTAGGCGCATTGGTGGGACCGGTCCTGAAGCCTATTTGCTAATTGGTCCTTCATGGAGGGAGGGGCCGGACACGGTCCGGCCACGAAGCTGAACGTTGTCAGCTTCGCCTCCAACGGGGGAACTGGAGGAAACCCGTGGTCGGAAAAACCCTCTACCTTGGTCAGAGGAGCGTAGGTGGAGACGGGCGATCTTAATTTGCCAGGTTCCAGCGCCGCCCCCGACTGGTACTTGATTATGGCCGGGAAACGTGGCCATACCGGGTCCCGTATCACCGTATGGGTGGAAGAAAACTCGCCGCTCATGTCGTCCAGGAGTGCAGAAGCTTGTGCCGGTGGGACGACGAGATTCTTATATGCCGCTGCCCTCTCAATGATGGCAGGAAGTTCCCGAAGAAGTCCGCCTATTGCCGGCAGCGCGGTTACAGCGGAGACGGGGACGCCTGTAACAGGAACGGGGACCTCAGGATTTCCTGAGCGTGCCCCCAGTGGTCCGTCATCTAACTCCTGTTCCTCCAGCCGGAGGAGAGGGGTTACATGAGACCCACATGGAGATCCATGGGCGGAGAAAGCGGAATCGTCGGACTCCGGTTCCTCGTTGTCCAGGATATCCGCAGCCTCGTAAATGGTGTACCGGTCCTTGACCGGCCACACCTCCTCGCCGTTGTCTCTCGACGGAGGGAAGAAAGGCGCAGTATGGACAGGAGGCTTGCGGTGAGATGGCCAGGTCGGCGTGCTCTGGTCCCAGGCATGCCTCACACCGGCCGTGGAGGTCGAAATCCATGATATAGCCCGTCTGGCAGATCGGGCAGATTCGGACTCCGGCGTTGAATGAAGTCATCTTGTTACTTTCGTTCAATCAGTTGTTGCTTCAATGCTTGCTGAAGAAAAATGGGAGCCGATTGTCAGGTCCGCACCCGAGTTATAGAGGGGATGCGGACCTGCGTGGGGCCCACACTACAGGTGGGCGTAGACTAAAGTTCTTTCAGTGCTGCGCATGCGCGCGAGGGATAAACCCAATAGCGATAGCCTTAGAGGGCGAAGCCTATATGAAATAGAACTGGAGAGTTGGGATCTGGCCGTAGACATGTTGTCGTTGTAGCTCCACTGTTCACAAAGTAATGGTGCATTCCAGTGTACTCAGAAAAAACGGTGTCCGACAGTAATATGCACAGATTCCATTCACTAATGGCGCTGTAGTAGTTGATGTAGGTTTTTAGATGCTTGTAACATTCTGGGACTTACCATACAAACATGAGTTTGCTGCGGGTGATTATGTTTTCCCAAGCAGATGCACTGGAACACATTTAGATTGGAAGTTGGGAATACCGACTCGGAATTATCGATTTCCGAGTACAATGGAATGCGCCATAAGCAACGAGCTGCATTTTGCGACGAGGTAAATGGGAGTGGTTATTCATCTGGGGGTGGGCATGCTCTGAGAGGGATTGGGTTATGTTAAGAAGCGCCGTTATGACGTCCAAAGGGGTTACTTTCTGAAACAGCATGTTTTTGGAAAAAGGAAAATACAGAAAAAGGGGTTGGCTTCCAGATTTCACATTTTCTTGGCTACTTAGGTCAATGTCCCCTTTAAAAAGATACTCACAGTTGGCATTTTGTGTATCTTTTCCCCACGCATTATATAAAATACTGGTGCTACCAGTTCATGGTAGCTACCAAAATAGTCTCAAGAGGAGAGAATAAAAAGTTCAAAGAACTCGCTGTGACGCTCAAGGAAAACGCAAACATGACGAGTTCATTAAAGAAGGGCGAACATGCTTCTCTCATTGCCGAAAAGACCAAAGTCATATCCGCATTAATGGATGGAAACTACACCGAGCAACTAACAGCTATGGTGGAAAAAAGCAGGAGGATCCAAACAGTATCCAACGCACAAGATTCTCTTTCAGTCCTAGAAAGGCTGGCTGATATGGAGAAAATTTGCAAACAGCGAATGATAAACTCCTAGATATGGAAACCCGAAGCCGCGGGACAATTTCAAAATTCAGAATCTGAAAGAGGAAGCTGAAGGCCCTGAACCGAAAAGGTATACTGAAATGCTGCTGCCAGAATCCTGACCAAAACTAGGAAATTCAACCACATAACTCCCATCCTGTCCTTGTTACACTGGCTACCAATTCAGGCCAGGTGTGAGTTTAAGGTGCTTCTACTTACATATAAATCATTACATGGGATGGCACCGTCCTACTGATCAGATCTGATCAAACCATATAAACCGCCACGCCCCCTCAGATCTCAGGACGCTGGCTACCTGTCTATCCCAGCAGTCAAAAAGAAACCTGCAGGTACTAGAGCCTTTTCTTACCGGGCTCCCTATCTCTGGAACAGTCTACTGCCTCCATCAGAGAGGCAGGCTCTATCGAAGTCTTTAAGTCAAGACTAAAAACCATTTATTCTCTCTGTCATTTGACCAGCCTTGAGGGAGTGGCTCAGTCTCGTCTCAGAGTAAGGCTAGACCAGTTAGCTCATCCTAGCTCAGGGTCCTGATGGATACTAGCATCCTGTCTCCATGTCCTATTCTCCTGGTCTACCTGCTCCTGTCCTCTGATTGGTCATGTCTGTCTGTGTGAGTGAGTGTGTGTGTGGGTGAGTCTCCTATCTGTTCCAGGCTGGTTGGTTCCCCCTCCTAGGATGATGCTAACTGAACGAACGTTTGTTGTGGACGCTGGGCAGTGTGTCTCTTATCTGTTCCCAGGCTGCAGCTCGGCAGTGTTGGCGCCTGCATGGTCCCCTAGTCCTATGATGACGCTGACTGAGCGGGCGTTTGCTGTGATGCCCCATCAGATCTCACCTCGTTCCACCATAATAAAGTTCTATGCATTGTGTATACGCTGCTTGCCCAAACTCGGCATTCATTGCACACCGAATTGTCCTGGTAGGGTTATCCCTCTCTGAATAGCCCCTCCCTCTGTGAGTAGCCCTCCCTCTCTGAGTAGTCCCTCCCTCTCTGAGTAGTCCCTCCCTCTGTGAATAGCCCCTCCCTCTCTGAGTAGCCCCTCCCTCTGTGAGTAGCCCCTCTAAGGCTGGGGATGTCGTGTACTAACCATTTACTGTTTCACATGTTGAACACTGTGAAGCCTTAGAAACTGTAGTGGTGATTAACTGTACAAATAAATGTGATTTGATTTTGATATGTTAACCGAGGTGGCTAGGTGATTTTCCACATGGGCAGAATTCATCTTATATCAACTAAACAAAACAATAGATTATGTTAAACTCATCTTGCAGGATCCACAGTTACATTAGTAATTATGAGATGTGCACAAACACATGGCGGTCACATGGTTGCACCTTCGACCACTGAGTCACCAGGGTGGCTCGGGTACAAGAACTACATTTCCCAAGGCCTCTCTTCACTGTGAGGAGCGAAGCAAAATTATTGACTAAATATTGACTAAAGTCTTCAACAAGGCCCGGTTTGATTTTCACCACGGTTTATGAGGTCGGGGTCAGAGGAGAAATAGACGGGTTCCCCGCTACGTATTTGGAACAGTCCAAACTAGGAAGCTGCCATGTTCGTATTAAAGGAGGGGTAGGGAAGTGTGGTAAACAGGTTTCTTCAGTCCATTTATATCATATTTCAGAACTGTATGGTTCCTATGAGCCACTTCAGATCCCTACAGACCATTTCTGACAGACATCACAAACAGGAAGTTGATGCCATGTGACATCCTGTTTCCATGGTGATGGAACAAAGTGTAGTTTTACCTGAGAACTATGGCAGAGTCGGAGAGGAACGCCCCTACTGCTACATCTAGAGACAGACAGGGAGAGAGACAGACAGGGAGAGAGACAGACAAGGAAAGAGAGAGACAGGGACAGGGAGAGAGGACAGGGAGAGAGAGAGACAGGGAGAGAGAGACAGGGAGAGACAGACAGGGAGAGAGAGAGGCAGGGGGAGAGAGACAGACAGGGAGAGAGACAGACAGGTAGAGAGAGACAGGCAGGGAGAGAGACAGACAGGAAAGAGAGAGACAGGGACAGGGAGAGAGGACAGGGAGAAAGAGAGACAGGGAGAGAGACAGACAGGGAGAGAGAGAGACAGGGAGAGAGACAGACAGGGAGAGAGAGAGACAGGGAGAGAGAGAGGCAGGGGGAGAGAGAGAGACAGGGGGAGAGAGAGACAGAGAGAGAGACAGACAGGTAGAGAGAGACAGGCAGGGAGAGAGACAGACAGGGAAAGAGAGAGACAGGGGCAGGGAGAGAGAGGACAGGGAGAGAGAGAGACAGGGAGAGAGAGACAGGGAGAGAGACAGACAGTGACAGGGAGAGAGGACAGGGAGTGAGAGAGACAGGGAGAGAGAGAGACAGGGAGAGACAGACAGGGAGAGAGAGAGACAGGGGGAGAGAGACAGACAGGGAGAGAGAGAGACAGGGAGAGAGACAGACAGGGAGAGAGAGAGAAAGGGAGAGAGACAGGCAGGGAGAGAGACAGACAGGGAAAGAGAGAGACAGGGAGAGAGAAAGACAGGGGGAGAGAGACAGACAGGGAGAGAGAGAGAGAGAGAGAGAGAGAGAGAGACAGACAGGGAGAGAGAGAGACAGGGAGAGAGAGAGGCAGGGGGAGAGAGACAGGGAGAGAGAGAGACAGAGAGAGAGACAGACAGGTAGAGAGAGACAGGGAGAGAGACAGGCAGAGAGAGAGACAGACAGGGAAAGAGAGAGACAGGGACAGGGAGAGAGAGAGAGAGACAGGGAGAGAGACAGACAGGGAGAGAGACAGACAGGAATACATTTAACTGTTATATATAGTATATACAACGGTATACAGCATAAGCATGAGATGAATATCTACTGGCTCACCAACATCCACATCACTGACAGATCTATTGATGGTAATGTATTGGTAATGTATTGGTAATGTATTGGTCTGCTGGCATCTATATTGGTGATGTTGAACACTATTGGTTTGATGGTTCATGCCCTTCGTTTACCAGATTATATGTTGGTTTTGTTACATAAATTGATTCTATTTGATATTTATTGGTGCGTTTGGCTGGTATACTGAATATACAATAGTTTTCTGATATGTACATTTTATAAATACGTACATATATGTAGTGATTTCTTCCCCTCTGATCACTAAAGGTAACCCCTGAGTTCTATTCTTTATCCCTTAATTTGGCTAAAACCCCTTAAACATTGAGATATAGATATTAGATAGATAGGTACCAACTGATAGAGCTCAACAACTCATAGCAAAAAATATCTCTATTTATTTAAGATAGAGAAAGACAAATATAAACAAAACAAATAAATTAAATTATTGCAACTGCAATTATC
>JAXDDW010000063.1:1050000-1072500 GCA_034670385.1 Hoplostethus mediterraneus
GAACATCCTCCTGCCTTCTAATGAACACTGTTACATCATCTGCATATGCAGACAAAGCTACAGTGCTCCCTTCCTGACCACCATTTAGGCAACCCCTGTAGGTTCTGTCTAAGTTTGCTTAATAGAGGTTCTATAGCCAAAGAGTAGAGCTGTCCTGATAACAGGCAACCTTGTCTTATGGCCCTATATACTTTAACTAGCCGACTGAGTCCACCACCCACCTTTAACATGACAGAAGCCCCTGAGTACAACAACCGGATCCAAGAAATAAAAGCTTTACCTACACCAAAGGTCTCAAGCGTTTTGAACAGATATTTGTGGTCTACTCTATCAAACGCTTTTTCTTGGTCAATCGATAACAACCCTAAATCTTGCTTTTCAAAATTTGATAGATCAATGATATCCCGTATTAAAAACAGGTTATTCATTATTGTCCGCTCAGGTACACAATATGTTTGATTGACATGTACAATGGTGTCCATATAATGTTTCAGTCTATTTGAAAGACACTTAGATAGTATCTTGTAGTCTGTACAGAGCAAAGAAACTGGTCTCCAGTTCTTTAGTAGACCAAGGTCTCCTTTTTTGGGAGCAATGACAGAACCGCTCTTGTGCAACTTAGAGGTAAAGTCCCAGATTTAAAACACTCCTTGAACACATCGTACAGGTCTGATCCAAGCAGTCCCCAGAAACGCTTATAAAATTCTGCAGGAAGTCCATCGATTCCAGGTGAGCGACCATAAGACAACTGCCGAGTTGCTGTGGACAATTCGTCAAAAGTGATGTTGCCATCGAGAGATGTGGCCTGTTCTGGGCTCAGCTTAGGCAGCCCTTCATGTATCTCCTTCTGACTAAAAGAGTCACAGTCCACTGCATTAAAAAGGTCCATGTAAAAATCCATGGCTAGCTTCCTCATCTCAGCTGGTTCAGATGTTATATCCCCATTGGGAAGCTGTAGGTGGAGCATTTGATTCTGTTCTTTAGTCTTTTGTTCCAATCTAAAGAAGAAGGAACTAGGAGCGTCCATATCCCTCAGAGTGGTGATTCTGGCTCTGATTAAAGCCCCCTTGGCTTTCTCTTGGAAAAAAGAACCTAAAGCCCTCTTCTTCTTCTCCAGGTTCCTGTCTATCCCATGATCATTCATATGTATTGCGTTATGTTCAAGTAACCTGATTTCTTCTTCTAACCTTTCTATAGTGTTTTTTTTCTGTATCTGTTGAATGTGCCCTATACTGCTGACAGAAAATACGTATTTGTGTTTTACCCACCTCCCACCACAGAGCTAGACTCTCAAAACTGATTTTTCTTAATCTCCATCCATCCCAAAAGACAGAAAAGAAGTCACAGAAAGCCTTGTCTTGCAGTAGTCTGGTGTTAAAATGCCAATGGCAGCTTCGTCTTTTATGCATCGACAGGGCCAGGTTTACTGTAACCATGTGGTGATCAGAGAAGCCGACAGGTGATATTTCGGCTTTCATCACCTTGTTGCTATGGTTTCTATTTACATATATTCTGTCCAATCTCACTGCGTTAATACTATTTTCCGCTACCTTCACCCATGTATACTGTCGAACTGCGGGGTTCCTCTCTCTCCATACATCCACCAGTCTGTGTTCTTTCATTAAGCTGGACAGGGATGAGGCTGATTGAGGGTGGGGCTCTTCTCCATTTCTATCAACCCTGAAGTCTGTGGTGCAGTTCCAGTCTACTCCTAACACTAGCAGGGAGTTGCTATCATGCTGCTACTAAAATCGTTTAGTTTTTTAATAAGTCTAACACGGTCTGTGCCATGATTGTGTGCATATATATTTATAAAAATGAAAACTGTGTCTTCAATGGTTGCCTGCACTGCTAGCACCCTGCCCTGCTCTACCTCACATGAAGATAGATCAGTGATCTTTAGTCTCTGAGAAAACAGTATTCCTACTCCTGCGCTGATATTAGACCCATGACTAAAGAAATACTGTCCCTTCCAGCTCATTCCCCATTCTACCTCATTGGCCCTATCACTATGTGTTTCCTGCAGAAAAACTACATCAACACTCTTGTTTGTAATTACTGTAATTACTTGTTCCTGTCCCTGCCTCCATTGATGTTAAGGGTTCCTATTTTTAAGCTATCCATTAAGAGAGAGAAAAGGAGAGAGAGAAGACAAACAGTGGAAGGAGACCAGTGAGAAGAAGACACCTGTTGTTTTTCACCCATTTTTATTTCTTTACACGGAGAGGAGCTTTCCCTTTTCTAAGTTTGGTCAGTATTTTCTTTAATCTATATCTCTTCTGCTTGCTCAGTTGTTCAAAAGTTGCTTCCTTTCTGATTTTAGTAACTGATTTAATAAACTGCTGCACATCCGGAAAAAACTTCACTTCCACAGTGTGTCTGCCAAAAGTTTGGTCCAAGAAATCATTCACTTCTTCTTACTGAGTACAGCTGCTGATCCTCTTGTGACAAAATATCAGAAAAATCAGAGAAAGCATCATCATCTTCCATTTCTTCATCTGAGTTATCAACATGTTCATCAACTACATCAAAACCTCTTTCCACTTCCTCTCTAGCCTCCTCACTTTATACAACTGACTATCTGTCTCCTGATTGGCTGGTGATGGAGAAGCCACATCTCACATACTGTCCTGTACAGCTCTACTGGGCCCTGATTCCTCCTCTTTATCTGTCCCATGGACCACCGAGGGTGTATCAGAGCCTGCAACCTGAGCCGGTCCCGACGGCCAGGCCCCGCTGTCTGCTGCCTGTGAGGGCAGAACGAGCGCTTGTGTCCGACGTCTCCACACTCGAAACATTTCAGACCAGAACTAGCAAATACCATGTAGTGGCCGTTGTCATATTTCACCCTGAAAGAGACTTCCAGGGTCTGAGTGGGAGAGTCCAGGAACATGAACACCTGTCTGCTGAGAGACTGGACGTGTTTTAGTTTGGGATCCTTGCATCCAAGGCCCACGGTCTTGAAAGCACTGGCAAACTTCCCAAACCGCTGCAGCTCTCGCTCCAGGGCCTCGTTAGGGATGAACGGCGGCACACCGGACACCGTAACCCGGGTCGAAGGGACCGCCAGCGGCGCTACACTCACATAACTATCGCTCAAAAAAATGCCCGATTCAATCAATAGATTAACATAATGCTCCTCCTGGAGAAAAACAACCACAGCTTTATTCATGCGCGAGCCGTAAGAGATGTTCTCGTGACCGACCAGCTGACCGACAGCCAGCAGAACGTCCTCCACAGTAAACCTGGGCTCCGACACTATCCTCACCCCGTGGCGGACAGACAGGGACGGCGTTCCCCCACTAGGGAGAGACGCCATCCTCACTACACTAACAACAATTAACAGATCAATACAATTATCACTTACTCACCTAGTTTAAAGAATTAAACTCCTCTTACCTTATTGTGCGGGGGAAAACAAACAAGAGACAGCAAGAATAGTAAAGTTTCCAACAGGATTCACTCTCATTCAACAAAACCTAAAACCGTCAAATAAATAAACAGATATTTGGTTTAACTCATGTCAACACCATAGATGAGCTCCCCCTCCTCAGCTGAACACAACACTCCTCCATAGCACCAGGTGATCCTGACTGTGTCCATGTCTTTCATAGACAGGTAGTAGAAGAAGTCTACTTTGATTCTGGCCTTCAGCATCCTTAAAAACAGCAAATCTGCCTCAACATCTTCGGCTTCTTCAACTTTCTTTTTTCGGCTCACGTAAATTGCCATTTTTGCTTGTCCTACAATGAGGTTCAGAATTTGACACTTATACCTAAAATGTTTGCTGTATTTAAAACCCAGGATAAAAGTCTGTTTAGTAAAAGCCTCCCCCATCCGCTTGAACAGTTTCTCTAAAAGAAGGAACAGGGGTGCCAGTCTAGAACATTCTGTAAAACAGTGAAACACTGTTTCCCTGAGTGTGCAAAAAGGACAGGCATCGTTCACCTTGGGGTTTAAAACAGAAATAAAAGCATTGACAGCAACTATACCGTGTAGGACCCTCCATTGCAGATCACCAGCTCTTTTGGTCAACGGTGGTTTGTATAAAAGCCTCCACTCTGGCCTCTCAACATCCTGCAAGTTAAAATGGGCTCTCCAGGGTGTGTCAGTCCTACCATTCAGTTTGGTCTTGTTTAGCAGTTTCACAAACATATTGTACATACTTTTCCCTTTAAAATCCTCTAAAACTGTGTTGCCTAAAATACACGTTTTTAAAAGAGGACCTGTGCAATTGTTAAAATCTGGTAAAATTCTTAAACTGGGAAATGGATCACTGTTTACCGGACATTTAAAACCATTGCCATATGCCATTAAAAGAGAACATTCCCTTTCCGTCAGCTGACGCTTCCACCCTCCAAGCTGACTCACCAGACGTGTGGATCTCACCCCCAGGAGATCCGCTAAGGCTGCTGCGTTGTCCAGGTTAGGCCCAGCCAGGTCCACCACACGTCCCAGCGTGACGACCTTAGCCCTGCACAAAAGTTTTAGAACTGTGGGGCCTCCACCACCGGATGTGACCAAGCGATCTCCAAACACCACTGGTTCTTTTAAAAGCCAGTTCAGTGAAAGGGCACCATCCACTCTCTCCTTCTTCACCATGCCCCACACTCTAAAAAGGCCACGATAAAACACAGGTAATCCAGTGAGGTTAAAAAGCTTGCTGTCCATTAAAAACAACGACAAAGTCAGACCCAGTCCACCAAACCGTTGCAGTATTGCACTGGCCACTGGCCTCCACAATAAGTCCTTTGGTCCTGTAAGTAGTCTCTGTATGAACTGGAGGCGGCAGGCTGCACCCCTGCTGGCCAGGTGGATGAGTCCTTGGCCTCCTTCCTCCTTCGGTAGGTACAGCATGCTCTGTGGGACCCAATGCAGCTTGTCCCAGAAGAAGTCTAGCAGCACGGCCTGAACCCTTGCCAGCAGGTTAGTTGGAGGGTCCACACAGGCCAACCGATGCCACAGAGTAGAGGAGACCAGGTTGTTAATTATGAGCATCCGGCCTCTGTAGGACATCTTAGGCCAGATCCATGCCCATTTTCTGAGCCTTCCCTCAACCCTTTCTAGCACTTTTTCCCAGTTCTTGTCTATGAAGGACTGATTTCCCACAAACACCCCCAAGTATTTCAAGCCTCCCCTTTTCCAAATCAGTCCTCCAGGTAGATCGAGCTTGCCACTGAGCCCTTCTCCAACCATTGTAGCCTCACTTTTCCTGATCTCTAGAAATCAGACCAGTTTCAATACCCAATGAACTAGAGACGTCCAAAACATCCCGAATTAGAGTAACATTGTCAGTGATCAACCTGCCAGGTACACAGTAAGTCTGGTCAACATGGATAACCTCCTTCATCACTTCTCTCAGTCTACAGGCTAGCACCTTAGAGAATATCTTATAGTCGGTGCAGAGCAGAGACACTGGCCGCCAGTTCTTAATGTCCTGCAGGTCGCCTTTCTTAGGCAAGAGGGTGAGGACAGCCCTCCTGCAACTCAGTGGCGACCGCCCCGTCTCTAGACAGTCTCTCAGAACCGCCAGTAGGTCGTCACAGACCACTGTACAGAAAGACTTATAAAAGTCTACTGGTAGACCATCCATACCTGGTGCCTTTCCATTCTCCATGCTCTGCAGGGCAGCATGCAGTTCCTCAAGGGACAGCTGAGCCTCCAACTCTTCATTAGAGGCCTCACTGACCCTCGGAAGACCCTCAAAGAAGGCCTGCGCTACCTCTGCATGCTCTTCATGATCACTCTTGTAAAGGTCACCATCGAAACACATTGCGTAATTACGAATCTCAGATGACTCTGAGAGAAGCAAGCCAGTGTCCGTACGTAGTGAATAGATGATCTTTCTCTGCCCATTCTTGCGCTCTAGACTAAAGAAAAAGTGAGAAGGGGCATCCATTTGAGTAGCGTTCAGAAAACGCGAGCGGACCAGAGCCCCCTGTGCTGAGACGCCCAGCAGGTCAGTCAAAGCAGACTTTTTAGATTTGAGAGCCTCAATATGGCCTCGATCTCCTGTAGACTCTACCACTTCAATCTCTAGATCCTTCATAGATCTGGCTCTGTCCCTTGTGACATTGCGAGTGTACTGCTGGCAAAACTGCTTAATCAGACACTTGCCAATGTCCCACCATTGTTGTATAGAGCTAAAACCAGACCTGTTTTTCCTGTGCTCATCCCAGAGAAACTTAAAAGCATCTCTAAAACCGTTATCATTTAAAAGAGCCGTATTGAAGTGCCAAAACGCACTATTCACCTTCACATTCTTTATAAAAACAGAGCACTGTACAAGGGAGTGATCAGTAAAACCAACTGGGCTAATAAAAGAGGCCTTAAAAACACTAAAATGATGTTTAAAACAGTAAAATCGATCGAGCCTGGCCATGGTTATCTTTAACATGTGTCCAGGTATACTGCCTGTGGTTTCCATGCAGGCCCCTCCACACGTCCCTCAGCTCGTGGGCTTCAATTAAGCGTGAGAGTCTGCTGAGGGAAGCAGTGTGTGGTTCTCGATGATTTCTGTCTATTTTATCATTTACAGTGCAATTAAAATCCCCTCCCAGAAATAAATACTCCTCACTCTTACACTTGTGGATGACATCGTCTAAAAGATCCAGTAAAATCATCCTTTCAGCACCATGTGTTGGAGCATACACATTTATAAAAACTACTGTGACATTTTCGTACTGTGCTCTGATTTTCAGTATTCGGCCCTTCACTACTTCCTCCACCTCATAAAAACATGGTATAAAATCCTTAGAGAATAAAATACCAACTCCACCACTGAGATTGGAGAAGTGACTTAAAACGACTTCCCCATTCCATTCCCTCTTCCACTCAGTTTCATTATCTATTGTGTTTCTTGCACAAACATGACATCTAGTTTCTTAAAATCCATCAGTTTAAAAAGAGAAGCTCTCTTCATGTCATCCCAAGCCCCATTCAGGTTTAAAGTGCCTAGTGCTAAACCATAAAAAACACACAGTAGTTAAAAACAAGGGGGAATAAAACCTCAAGTTAGTCATCATCAGACGTGAGGAGTTTCACTTTTTGTACCAGTTTTTTGAGACGGAAGATCTCTTGCTCAGTGAAGGTATCCTCCCCCAAGTCTCCCATGTTCTTCATATAAAACCGAACTGTGTCAATAAATAAGTGTAGGTCTGGGAAGACATTCTCCACTTTGACCGCTCTCATGCCCTTGGTGTCTGTTAAAAACGTTCTGATTTTCACAAAGCTGTAGGCCTTCTCTTTGCTAGACCGAGTCTGAGCAGGAGATGCAAAGACTGGCTCACTTTCACTTTCAGAGTTTTCCTCTGGGGCTGAGGCCTTGGTCTCTTTGGAGGCCTTCTTTGCCTTAGATGAGTTCTGCTTGTCCTCAGTGGGCTTTCTTTTTACTGACACTTTTGTCAGTTCCTCATCCATTAAAATATCGTCCTCCTCCTCCTCCAATACTGACTCTGCCACCCTGGTGGCGGTCTGCCCAGTCTGCTCTTTACCACCACTTTTGTTTTTCCTCCCAGCCTTCTTTGTGTAACTTGCTGTTCAGCCTGTACGTTTTGTTCAATCTGTTTTAACTGTTCACTTAATTCAGCCTATTCGTTTAATTCACATTGCTCAACTTGCTCAGTTTGCGGTTGAACATCGGTATTTTCCGGTTCCTCAACCTGCTCCCCAATCTCCTGCCCGTGTCCCTGTGCCTCCGCCGGATCACCCTGCGCCGACACTTCCCCGCCGTCACCAGCGGGTAACGCGCTACTGGGGCCCGGCTCAGGCTCGCGGGGCGGCGGAGGGCCTTGTGCGGGCCCATCCTTCTTTCCCTCGCCTCTTTCGGGGCACGAGCGGACCAGATGTCCCTCCTTTCCACACCCAAAACACTTCATCCCGCCAGACTTCACAAACATGGTGTAATCATAATCATCTACCTTGTAGTTGAGAGCGATATTCAGCTCCTCGCCGTTGTTTTTAAGGATCATATAGACTTGTCTTCTAAAAGACACAACATGTTGTAGGAGCGGGGACTTGCAGCCTAATGGCACCATCTTAATTGGTGAAACTAGTTTACCGTGCCTGGTCAGCTCCCGCTCCAGCGTCTCGTTCCGTATGAACGGGGGAACATTAGATATTACGACCCGCTTGGCCGGGCTGGCCAGCGGCAGTACGGGGTGAACGTGCCGTTCACCACCACTCCACTCTCAATCACCGAGTTTGCCTTATCTATGCTGTCTAGGAACAGAACCACAGCATCATAGGCGCCAATTGCGTATGGCAAGGTATGGCAGCTGCCATACCTTGGAATCAGGTTTGTTTGTTTTTTAATAAAATAAAAATAAGAAATTAATTTAACTTGTATTGCCTTAAAATTGACAATTTGTGCTCAATAAATCTTCCCCGGGCAAATAAAGCTATTATATATATAAAGATAAAGATATTATATATAATATATGTGCGTGTGTGTGTTTGTGACCGTGACCGCGTCTGTGTGTCTGTGGCACCGGCGCGGCGCGTCACCTCGTTTACGTACCCTACCCACGTTACGTAGCTACACTTGTCAACATGAGATGAAACACGAGATGAAACGAAACACGAGAGATGAAACGAAAACAAAAATTACTAGATGGATTTTTTACAAAACGTAAAGATGTACCTGAAATGCAGTCAAGTGCGGTGGTGTTACAAACTGTTACTGAGCAGCTGCCAGTATCCCCTCCTCAGTCTAGCCAGGTGGCTAACACGGCTACAACAGAGCCTACAGCTGCAGCTACTGCTAACGTTAGCCGAACAGTGACAGCATTCGGGGTCGGACTCGGGGACATATCAAGGCTGAAAACGGACTCACCAAGTCAACCATGCCTTAGCCAGTACCCCACGAGGAACGGCAGACGATTTTCAAGCATCCATTACCAACATGAGTGGATTGAATATTCTGTGTCTACCAACTCAATTTTCTGTTTCGCTTGCCACCATTTCGGAGGTACATCAACAAGTGCCGGAGACAGGTATGTAGTGGTGGAAGATGAGGTAGGCTCTGTTACCCTTTCCACTCAGCTTCCAGACTGTATGAGCACAGGGGAGATGTTTGCCAGGGCTAACCCCCTTCACTTTTCCAACAGTTGGGGAAACAACAGACGAGACTTTTCTTGGTCTTAAGAAGCTCCAGTATTTATTAACTGACACACTGTAGCCTATACTGTACATTTACTGCCAGATCGACAGCTGACTGCTAACCTTTTCCTCTGCTCCACTCACATCCACTGTCACTTTTCTACCACTCGCACAAACATTATGCACTGCCCTATTCCTTAAAGCAGCTAGGCTACGTAGATGTCCTTTGAAGAATGAGGAGAGGGAGGATTTTAGCAGCGACGCTCATAATTCTGCAGTGGCGCGAATGAACATGGAAAACACTGCATCATCACTGAGTATTTCTGTGACGTCATGTCACATTGCCATACCTTGGCTTTTGCTGAAACAACGCCCCTGCACAGCATTGTTCATTCTGGAAGCCGATTTTATACTTCCATGTCCTACCACCTCTCCCACCGCTAAACCACACTCCTCCACCAAGCATCTGGTCGCCGGGGCCAATTTAACGGCGTGCTGGCAAGTCAGCTTTTCCAAGCCCAGCCCTCCACTGCCAACAGCAGGCATACTGCCATGCCGGGCCGGTAGCACCGCTACCACCACAAAAACTAAAGAAAACTAACTTAAACTACGACAACAAGTAACACGACAAAAGACTAAAGAACAAACACATAAAAAATGACAAAACAGATAGAAAAAGAAACAAAGTTTGAAAGCTCACTCACACGAAGCAAACACGCTCTCGTTGCGCTCACTCACTCGCACTTCCGCTCACAGAGAGAGAGAGAGAGAGAGACAGAGACAGAGAGAGAGAGACAGAGAGAGAGAGAGAGACAAAGAGAGAGACAGAGAGACAGACAGAGATTTTGAATTTTAAACCACCTTTATTGCACCTTTATATCTGTTCACTGCTCCATGAACAGATACAGATATGAACCATGATCATGTCAAAAAGGAAAAAAAAAGAAAAAAAAAAAAAAGAAAGCCTCAGCCACTCACGTTCCAGAAGGAAAATGTCAACACTGAACTACACTACAGAAAAAATAAACCAATTAAAGATGAAGATCCAGGCTCCCGCCTCATCATCGGTACACAGGACCCCATTGATCCCACAGACACAAAAAGAGGATAATTTCCCCCCAGCTTGGAAGAGAACTGAACCTGAAGCCTCTCCATCACCAGACCAGCATGATGTTTTTTAGTTTTTTTGTAAACAAATAAAACAAATAAGCAAGTGCTAAAAGGGTAGTGTTTCTAGAAGAGGAAGGGTCAGGGTAGTGTTTCTTGAAGAGGAAGGGTCAGGGTAGTGTTTCTAGAAAAGGAAGGGCCAGGGTAGTGTCTCTAGAAGAGGAAGGGTCAGGGTAGTGTTTCTTGAAGAGGAAGGGTCAGGGTAGTGTTTCTAGAAGAGGAAGGGTCAGAGTAGTGTTTCTAGAAGAGGAAGGGCCAGGGTAATGTTTCTTGAAGAGGAAGGGTCAGGGTAGTGTTTCTAGAAGAGGAAGGGTCAGGGTAGTGTTTCTTGAAGAGGAAGGGCCAGGGTAGTGTTTCTAGAAGAGGAAGGGTCAGGGTAGTGTTTCTAGAAGAGGTGGGTTTCTGACATCAGTGGGGAGTTCATTCCGTAGATGAGAGACGGGGCAACCAGTCGCCTCAAGGCAGCAGAGTGAAGTGGCCGGGCGGGGGTGTAAGGCTTGACCATAGCCTGGAGGTAAGAAGGAGCTGTTCCTTTCACTGCCCTATAGGCTAGCTCCAGGGTCTTGAACTGGATGAGCTGCTACAGGGAGCCAGTGTAGAGAACAGAGAAGGGTAGTTGTATGGGAGCACTTGGGGTGGTTGAACACCAGATGAGCTGCAGCTTTCTGAACATGCTCCAGAGGTCTGATGGCAGACACCGGGGCAGCAAGGAGGGAGTTGCAGTAGTCAAAAGATGACAAGAGCCTGGATGAGCACCTGCGCTGCCTTGTCAGTGAGGAAGAGGAGAATCCTCCTGATGTTGTAGAGGAGGAATCTGCAGGAGCGTGTCACTGATGCCGAGAATGACAGTTGGTCGTCCAGGGTCACACCCAGATTCCTCCCAGTCCGAGTTGACGTCACCACAGTATTATCAATGGTGATGGCCAGGTCTCGGTGCAGACAGCCCTTCCCGGGAGGAAGACCAGCTCAGTCTTGTCCAGGTTGAGCTTCAGGTGGTGCATCAACATCCACTTTGTGATGTCTCCCAGGCCTCCACTTGTGTGTCAGAGGGGGGAAATGACTAAATTCCTCCTCAGAGGCGAATGACAAGATCAGTTGGGTGTTGTTGGCATAGCAGTGGTGGGAGAAGTTGTGAGAGTGAATATCAGAACCAAGAGACATTGTGCAAAGGGAAAAAAGAAGTGGACCCAGAACTGAACCATGTGGGATCCCGTAGTCAGCCTGCATGGTGCCGACACAGACCCTCTCCATGTCACCTGGTAGGAACAGGTCAGTATGCAAACAGGGAGAGTGCAGAGCCTGAGACATCCATCCCCTAGAGGGTGGAGAGGAGGGTCTGGTGGTTCACCGTGTCAAACACTGGAGACAGGTCCAAGTCCAATCTGAACAAACAGTCTTTTATGAGGCTTTTCCGTCTTTTCATGCAAATTTTTTAGCTTCCTGTTGAAATGCATATTACATATTTGAAAAGCTAAAATATATCTAAATAAGTTTGTCCGGCTTGGCCAAGGGTGTCTGGACATTGCTTAAAGTGTCCGGGTTTTGCCAAGGTTGTTTAATTTTACCACCAGTTTCTGTATTTGGCCAAAAGTGTCCAGATTTGGATAAAAGGATTAGGAATTGGTTTAAAGTGTCCGGATTTGGCCAAGGGTGTTTGATTTGATTAAATACTGATACTGTCTCTAGTTTGATTCACCAGCCTTAGTTAGTTGTCTCTGTCTGGTGTTAAAGTTTATTATTCAGACTAGTAAGGAGAGAACAACCGTCCTGTAACCAGGAGGTATCAGGTTCCATCCTGCTGAAGTGCCCTTGAATAATTCGAAATTAAAAAAATAAATGTAGTAACAGCTGTCAGTGGTACATGATAAAGTGTTGTTACCTGGGTAACCATCGTCATCCAGGTCTCCAAGGTTAGCAATGGTCTCTCCAAACCGGGCGGCGTAGGAGTCCCTGCCAGTCAATTGAAACTCTGCCTCCAATAGCTTGGCCTGGGGTGGTGAAGAACCAGATTGAGAAGCTTAGACAAGATTTCAGAGGTACCATAACCAGATCCCACCAGAGCCGTACACAGACACAGTTTGGCCTTCCCATTTCCCACTGTCAGCCACGTTGGCTCCACAGTACTACTCCTTGGCTGTTGCCATAGTAACTGGTTATTGTATTGTGCATGTTACAATGATGATGTTATGGACGTCAATGTTCCATTTTTAGCCTAAAACAACTGGGACTAACTCTGTCTATATATGACTCTGGTCTAACCTGAACTAACTCTGGTCTAACTTGGTACTGTCTACATATGGCTCTGGTCTAACCTGGACTAACTCTGGTCTAACTTGGCACTAACTGTCTACATATGGCTCTGGTCTAACCTGGACTAAGTCTGGTCTAACACACACACACACACACACACACACACACACACATGTTGGGGCCCCTTATCCTGAAGGCCCCCTGAGACATTGGTTTTACTGACTTTAGGACAACTCCTTAACTGTGGTGTGTGTGTGTGTGTGTGTGTGTGTGTGTGTGTGTGTGTGTGTGTGTGTGTGTGTGTTTTATTACCTCTCCCTGGTTGATGTATACATGGACTCTTCCCTCTTCCCTAGCGACGCCTGTTGACAGGGAGCTGGTTTCCATGGGAGCGCCGACCAACAGGTCTGACAAACCGTCAGCATTCAGATCCACCGCACACACACTTGATCCGAAGTAGGATCCCAGCTACACACACACCAATAGATAGTTAGCTGTACCATTGTTGAATAGAGACAGAATGCTAATGCTAAATAAGTAAATGCTAAGTAAGTAAAGCTATGGGTTTCACCTTGCGTCCTGACACCTCAGAGACAATCCGTAGCATGGCGTCATCTATTGTGAAGATGAACACCTGGAGAACACACACATGTTTGGAGGTTCAAGAGCATCCAGATTCTCAGTGCAATTGGCAGGATGACAGACAGACAGACAGAAAGGTCCTACCTTCCCAGTCTGGCTGAATTGTGGAGCTCCTCCCACCACTTCCGTAGTATCAGGGTGTAGGAAGTGACCGGCTCCAACAGAGTAACCTGATGACAGAGGCTATGTATCAAATCCCAGAACACCAACTCCATACTTGTGTCCTATGGAGTTTTCTTGGAGAGAACAAACTTCTCAAGAACGCAAGACCAGAGAAAATCTGATTAGATTGACTGAAGAACAGAGCACATCTTTACAATATGACTGAAGAACAGAGAACATCTGATTAGACTGACTGAAGAACAGAGCACATCTTTACAGTCTGACTGAAGAACAGAGAACATCTGAGGAACAGAGAACATCTTTACAGTCTGACCAGAGGCCAGGGTGTCGGCCCCTTCACCCCTCACCAAGTTCGGATTGCTTCTTTTGCGTTGGCTTTTTTGGTTTTACACTGACAACATGCACCTCACATTAGCCACTGCATTCATGCACTCTTATACACCACTGATCCTGACTTTCACAACTCATTGTACTTATCATTGTAAGTTACTTAATAAATTTCAGTTGTTACTGCTGAGTTTGACATGCATCTCCCTCCAAACACAGAAGTTTGTGCAACAGTATTGAGTTTACTGGTTACTGGTTTTGTGTAAGCAGCACTAGTTGACGTGTCATTAATGAACAGAGGTTGTGGTAAAACAGCAGCAGTAACAGCAGCATGGTGTCTTCCTGTTGATACTGCAGATCAGAACAGAGAAAACACCTCCTCCTCCTGCAGAACCTCTGAGGAACGCTGCAGCTTCTTTCCTGTTGTTCTGCAGCTGGGTACTCAGTGGATGTTAGAGAGGGCCAGTGGTGAAAAATACTCAAAGTAGCAGTACAGCGATTACATGGTAGAGTGAACTGCTACTATTACTACTACTACTAACACTACTATTACTACTGCTACTACCACTACTACTACTGCTAGGTAGGTAGGTACTTTATTAATCCTTGAGGGGAAATTTCTTACTAGTACTACTAACACTACTGCTACTACAACTACTACTGCTGTTACTACTACTAACACTACTGCTACTACTACTATTAACAGTATTATTACCACTAATACTAACACTACGATTAGTACTGCTATTACCACCCTACTCTCTCAACTCACATTGAGCAAGTGGTGGCAGGGGGGCTGTGGAACTGCCAGTCGGCTGTGCAGAAAGTTCATCTCAGGATACTCATCCCTGCTCTCCCTCAACTTTCTTGCTCTGAGACTTGGATCACCCCAGAAAACACTGCCACGCCCACAGCTCTGTCAGATGTGTACTCTTTCTCTCACACTCCCAGAGATGCGAGGCGAGGAGGTGGTACTGGCCTACTAATTTCCAGCAAATGGAAATACTCTCTTTTTTCTCTGTCACAGTTCTCTCCTTCCTCCTTTGAATTTCATGCTGTCACTGTTTCTCATCCAGTCAAGCTCACCATCGCGGTTGTTTATCGCCCACCAGGCCCTTCTGGTGAGTTCCTGGAGGAGCTTGACACACTAGTCTCCCACTTCCCTGACGATGGCTCTGGACTCATCCTTCTCGGTGACTTCAACATCCAGACTGAGAAGCTTGACCCTCTTCTTTCATTCCTCGCCTCCTTCAACCTAGCCCTCTCCCCATCTCCTCCTACCCACAAGGCTGGCAACCAACTGGACCTAATCTTCACCAGACACTATTCTACTGCCAACCTCTCCGTCACTCCTCTTCATCTCTCTGACCACTACTTCATATCCTACTCTCTCTCTCTCTCCTCTCCCCCCTTACATCCTCCCCCTACCCACTGATCTTTCCTCTTCTGGTCTTTCTGTTCTCCCTGCCCCTGAATCTTTTTCTCTTCTATCCCTGATACTGCCACTGATCTTCTTCTCTCTGATCTTCTTCTCTCTACTCTGTCCTCTTCTCTGGACCATCTCTGTCCCCTCACCTCCAGGCCTGCACGCCAAACTCCACCTGCCCCTTGGTTGTCAAATTCAGTGCGTACTAAGAGACAGAGCCTGAGAGTGGCTGAGCCCAAATGGAGAAATGGCAACCTCCTGGAGGACCTTCTTACCTTCCAATCTCTCCTTTCCACTTTTTCCTCCTCTCTATCTGCTGCTAAAGCTGCTTTCTTCTGCACTAAAATTCAAACTTCTGCTTCCAACCCTAAAAAACTCTTTGAAACTTTCTCTTCTCTCCTCCAACCCCCACCCCTCCTCCCACCTCCCTGACATTTTCAGCAACTTTTTTGACAAGAAGGTTAACGATATCTGATCCTCCTTACCTCACCCCCTGGCTGGTGCTTCACGCACCAACCACACCTGTCTGCCTTCCACCCATCCCTCTCTACCACCCTCTCCATCTTTTCCCTCCCCACCTCCAGCCCAACCCCATTTTTCTCCCCTCTCCCCAAACGAGGTCCTTCACCTTGTTACATCTAGCTTTCAAGTTTGCCAGAGTCACCCCCCTTCTGAAGAAACCAACACTTGACCTCTCTGAGGTCAAAAACTACAGACCGGTTTCCCTTCTACCCTTCCTATCTAAAACTCTACAGTCATTTAGCAGACGCTTTTATCCAAAGCGACTTACAATAAGTGCATTCAACATAAGTAGGCAAGAGAACTGCTAGTCACCATAAATCGTAAGTGCATTTCCTTCCTAAACAAGCATCTAAGAGCATAAACAGTGCTGAGGTAGAAGATCAATAAGTTAGATACCTACTTTTATTAAACAAATGAGACAAATAATCTTGAAGAGGAAGGGTCAGGGTAGTGTTTCTTGAAGAGGAAGGGTCAGGGTAGTGTTTCTAGAAGAGGAAGGGTCAGGGTAGTGTTTCTAGAAGAGGAAGAGTCAGGGTAGTGTTTCTAGAAGAGGAAGGGTCAGGTTAGTGTTTCTTGAAGAGGAAGGGTCAGGGTAGTGTTTCTAGAAGAGGAAGAGTCAGGGTAGTGTTTCTAGAAGAGGAAGGGTCAGGTTAGTGTTTCTTGAAGAGGAAGGGTCAGGGTAGTGTTTCTTGAAGAGGAAGGGTCAGGGTAGTGTTTCCTGAAGAGGAAGGGTCAGGGTAGTGTTTCTTGAAGAGGAAGGGTCAGGGTAGTGTCTCTAGAAGAGGAAGGGTCAGGGTAGTGTTTCTAGAAGAGGAAGGGTCAGGGTAGTGTTTCTTGAAGAGGAAGGGTCAGGGTAGTGTTTCTAGAAGAGGAAGGGTCAGGGTAGTGTTTCTTGAAGAGGAAGGGTCAGGGTACTGTTTCTTTCAGCCTGGCGAAAGATGGGCAGCGACTCTGCTGTCCTGACATCAGTGGGGAGTTCATTCCACCACTGTGGGGCCAGAACAGAGAAGAGCTGTGGTAGGAGGTATATTAACTCAGGTAAGTATATTAACTCACTTACCCAGGTAGCTTCCAAACTGAACATTTCCAGTGTCGTCGTCCAAGTAGGCTGAAATGACTCTGCTGGAGGTGTTGAAGACCAGAACTGAACCCGTCCAATAGGAAGTGCCTGGAGCTCCCATTATGATCAGATCCTCATCAAAAGAAATGGAGAAAACATCAAGATGAGATCTAACAGTGATCAGGCCTAATTAGTCAACATTAACTCTTTTTGAATTTAGTGTCTACCACCAGACTGCTGCTGAGAAAAACCTTCTACATTTGACCTGCTGCTGTTGTAAACATAGCTTACAGCTACCAGTGTCCATTGGTTTCAATGGAATGATGAATGCTAACAAGGCCAGGGGCCAGATGCATAAAACATTGTGTATATTAAAGTGTATAAATATGTGTACACACAAAATAGGAAACGTGTAGTCTCTACGAGTTCATATGTGTTTTTTATGATAAATATCAATCACCTTGAAATTGTGCCCAGTGCACAAGCCTTATGGCCACACCCACAATTTACCATAAAAAGATTCCAACACACCTACAATTAGTTTGGTTTGCATATGTCCATCGTCCATCGTTCTTACTTTACTTTTGAGAAGAAATGGAGAAAGCATTGGTGAAGAGTTAAGAGACCGAATGTTGGCTAGGAAAATGCTGGGAAGGGGAACTTTCTAGGGGACGCTGGTTAGCCTAGCATGTAATCCTGCTCGCTCCTTTTCTCTTTACATTCCCGGCGTGGACTACATTGACTTCCGTCTGGGCGAGTTCGCCACTGCGAGACCGGTGATCTGGTTATGCCGGTGCAAAAGTCGTTTGTATTAAATGCAAGGTGTTTGCATTTCACTCCCATGTCAAGGGGATCTCGACGACTGTAGAGTACGTTTGTACATCCTACTCGAGTAAATAAACTTAAAACAAACGTTAAAAACAATAAAAACAAGACACCGTTTCTGTAGACACAAAGCTGCTGCGTCCTGCGCGCCGCCATCTTCAGATTAATGCCGCTGTGGTCTGATGCCTGCTATGGTGTTCCTTTGGTGTTGTATCAATCATATGATATCTGATTTGGGCTTCTATGAGTGTTTGATTCATCTCTATTGTACTTCTATTATACCTGTATTATATCTCTATTATACTGCTATCATATCTCATATCTCATATCTCTATTATATGTCTGTTCTATGTACTTAAGTGTGTAGGCTTGCTGCTGCATCTACCTCAGTCAGGAAGTTGGAAATGCCAGCCTGACACGACCCATAATCCTCTCCAAACTTCCTCTGGTGATCTGAGATAGACAGACAGGTAGAGAGAGAGAGACAGGTCAAGAGACAGGTAGAGGTGAAGGATAGACAAACAACCAGAAGACAGATGAAAGGAAAATGAACAGCTGATGTTTTACCCAGTGGTCAGTGAAGGTCAGTGTTCAGTGTTTCTGAAGGCCGTTATCAATACTGTTACTGATACCAATACGGATACGGATACTGATGCTGATACCAATACCGATACTATACCAATACTGATACTGATACCGACACCACTCCGTTTGGACTGAATTCAATATCTTTCAATATCTTATAATTGTGCATATGACATTTCAGGTTCAGTTCATAGACAACCAGTGTAATATTGATCAGTTCTATAATCAATATGTAATCACTCAAACTGCATCATATCATCATATGAGACGGAAGCAGATCAATTTCAAGAAAAGCCCTGCTGTGTGTGTGTGTGTGTGTACCTCTATAGCAGGGTATTATGGGCTGGGCCTGTGTCAGGTCGTTGCCATAGCGATAACAGACTCCATTAGGTAGTTTATTGTTCTGACCGTCTTTCTTAGAATAGAAGACGTTCTTCCACCGGTGAGCACACACCTGAACACTCACACACACACACACACACACACACACACACACAGAATACACACACACACACACAGACACACAGAATATACGCACACACACACACACACACAGAATACACACACACGTCATTCTCCAGAACAAAATCACAGGTTAATCGAGTGCTGTGATATAGGATCAGATTACTCTCAATATTAAACACAAAACGATTCACAAATGTATTTTGCGATTTATATATATATATATATATATTCTTCAATGCATACACAGATATTTATTGTTTTATATAAATGTTAAAAATATCCACAAATATACAGTTAAAAACGATCTAAAGCACATTTATATTTATTTTCAGACTGCCAGACACGTGTGAACTTTCTCTGACGGGGTTAGATTCTCTGTAGCCTATCTTTCCATTTCAGCCAATCACGTAGCTTCTAGCGAATGATTCAACACCATCACACCATCAGATAACTATCGGATGATCCCATACTGTTATACTTATGACCAGTGTTAATGTAACAAAGTCTGTACTGCTGCAGTGTGTGTGTGTGTGTGTGTGTGTGTGTGTGTGTGTGCGCGTATATTTTGTGTGTGTGTGTGTGTGTTTTACCAGTATGTGTCCGTCTCCAGGTTGTCTGGACAGACTGACTCCCAGCCACTGGTTATCACTCTCTGCTTCACACGTCTTGCCACAGCTATCCATATCTACACACACACACACACACACAGACACACACACAACACACACACAACACACACACACACACACACATAAATATCTATCGTCCCTGCTCTCAAAACAGTTAACATCCATCGAAACCACACACACACACACACACACACACACACACACACACCAGTGTTGATGCGTTGACAGTCGTTCCGCTTGGTGCCGGCGTTGCAGCGGTAAACGGCTCCTGGTGATCGAACTGACGGACGGGAGGACGAGTTCGCTACTGGAGCTCCAACCAGCAACCTGCAGACAGACAGGCATACAGACAGACAGACAGACAGACAGGCAGGCAGACAGGCAGACAGACGGTACACATTATACACATTATACTATATCTATCTATCTATCTATCTATCTATCTATCTATCTATCTATCTATCTATCTATCTATCTATCTCTTTACTGACTGGTTGACTGACTGGTTGACTGACTGGTTGACTGATTGGTTGACTGACTGGTTGACTGACTGGCTGTTATTCAGTGTGTGAATGTCTGTCTGTGTCTCCGGCATCAAAGAGCTTCTGTCATCATTAGCAGGAACCGGCTAATTAACATGCACATGACAACACACACTGGTTTGTGTGTGTGTGTGAGTGTGTGTGTCCTCCATCCTCTGCCGTTAAAGTACTTTCATTTAAACCACTTTACACTGTTGATCTGGTTTATATATTAATGCACTTTATTATTGCCGGATGTCAGTACCCATAGTAACCATAGTAACTAGGTTCCCTATGGGATCAATAACGCATCACATTATGATATCATAACTAAACTATAAAGTTCATTATCAGGAAAACAGTTTTAAAAGGTCAACAGTGATATCCATAATATTAACTGAAATACAGTCCAGTACTGTACCAACACTCTGACCTCTGACCCCCTGGATATCAGGATCAGAACAAGAACAAGACCCAGAACCAGAACAAGAACCAGAATCAGAACCAGAACAAGAACAAGAACAAGAATGTCTCACCAGTTGTGCTGTCGGTGTCGGTGCAGCAGAACAGAGTAACCAAACAGAGACCCGGTCGGCCCGGTGAAGACCAGACTGTGGTCCTGGTCCAGGTTGTATCCTGCTGGGTTCTCGACCCAGACCAGTAGAACCAGTAGAACCAATAAAACTAGATTGGTCTGGTTAATACACACTGCTGTCCACCGCATGGTACAGTCCATCTTCCTGCAACTGATTTAATAAGAAAGACAGTGATCCACTTGGTTTACAGTTTTTCTCAGTCGCTTTAGTACATTTCTCGAATCATCCTTAACATTTGCAAAACAGTAAGCGCATTTCTCGAAACAATTGGTACAAACAGCACCACATAATGGATGACCTGCAAAAGCTCGTAACTTGCTCAAAATCCTTACATCTCTCAAAAGTAAATCTTTACGTCAATGAACATGTCAGTGCCATCAGAATGACAAGTCCTTGTGTCATTGAGTACAAACACGATAGTCAAAATGCTTAGCCATGTTGTCAATAGAACAGTTATTCTGATGGAAACTATGGCGAAGGTTTTGATGACAATGATTGAAAATGCACATGGCTGCACTTTTTTTGTATGGCAGATATCAATTTCAAAAGACATATACAACCAATAATTGTTCAAATTGTCAGTCATAATTGTCATTTGCCTAAATGTGCTAAAACATTTGCAAATGGTAACAAAGAGAAATGCTCTTTCTGTTTGTAACAAAATGTTGTGAAGAATTTCACATACTGATTTGACGTCAACTGTCATTGGAGAATTGAGTCAAAGCAACTGGGAAAAACTAGTGAAAGTCAAGATTCATCAATTCAGAACACATTTACAAAAAAAGTCTAATGTATAGAAAATATGCTTGACAGATTATGACAACTGGTTCAACCATTTTGCATGTAATGACTTATGCAATGAACTAGTGCCTAGATGTTCTGGGGGGTGAGACTATTTAACAGAGAACCAATATAATACATTTTGATCAACATGACATAAACTATTGATAATGTAGGAAACAGCAGACGGTTGGACATAACCATTTGCATGAATGTGCCAAAGCATTTACAATTTGTTCAAAAGAATGAGAAGCTGCTTTTATGATGTGAACAAGTTACTAGATGATGTGGAGGTTGAACAAGTAGTTTTGAGAATTTCAATTCTGATCTGAGAAAGCGTCCAAAGCGACTGTAATAAGAAACAATGTGATCCACTTAGTTTAATAAGAAATAATGTGATCCAGTTGGTTTAATAAGAAACACAGTGATCCACTTGGTTTAGTAAGAAACAATGTGATCCAGTTGGTTTAATAGAAAACACTGTGATCCACTTGGTTTAATAAATAATCCAGCTGGTTTAATAAGAAACATTGTGATCCAGCTGGTTTAATAAGTGATGCAACTGGTTTAGTAAGTGATTCAGCTGGTTTAATTAGAAACACTGTGATCCAGCTGGTTTAATAAGTGATCCAGTTGGTTTAGTAAGTAATCCAGCTGGTTTAATAAGAAACACTGTGATCCAGCTGGTTTAATAAGTGATCTAGCTGGTTTAGTAAGTAATCCAGCTGGTTTAATAAGAAACACTGTGATCCAGCTGGTTTAATAAGTGATCCAGCTGGTTTAATAAGAAACACTGATCCAGCTGGTTTAATAAGAAACACTGTGATCCAGCTGGTTTAATAAGTGATCCAGCTGGTTTAATAAGAAACACTGATCCAGCTGGTTTAGTAAGAAACACTGTGATCCAGCTGGTTTAATAAGAAACACTGTGATCCAGTTCGTTTAGTAAGTAATCCAGCTGGTTTAATAAGTGATCCAGCTGGTTTAGTAAGTGATCCAGCTGGTTTAGTAAGTAATCCAGCTGGTTTAAATGAAACTCTAAACTCTGTTGAATAAGGTTTAATAAGAAACACTGATCCAGCTGGTTTAGTAAGAAACACTGTGATCCAGCTGGTTTAATAAGAAACACTGTGATCCAGTTGGTTTAGTAAGTAATCCAGCTGGTTTAGTAAGTAATCCAGCTGGTTTAATAAGTGATCCAGCTGGTTTAATAAGAAACACTGTGATCCAGTTGGTTTAGTAAGTAATCCAGCTGGTTTAATAAGTGATCCAGCTGGTTTAGTAAGTGATCCAGCTGGTTTAGTAAGTAATCCAGCTGGTTTAAATGAAACTCTAAACTCTGTTGAATAAGAAACAGTGTAATGGGAATCAGAAGTGGTTCAGACCAACAGTCCAGAAGTGTTTGGAGAAAAGACCCAAAGGTTCCTTAACGGTTCTTCACCGGGTCCGCCGGTAGATCCAGACGGGATGAGGAGGACAGCTT